>JAVSBV010000083.1:1737181-1752808 GCA_033117975.1 Parotocinclus spilosoma | reverse complement strand
AT
This sequence comes from Parotocinclus spilosoma, assembly GCA_033117975.1. Taxonomy (NCBI): domain Eukaryota; kingdom Metazoa; phylum Chordata; class Actinopteri; order Siluriformes; family Loricariidae; genus Parotocinclus; species Parotocinclus spilosoma. Next base: position 1,752,806 of record JAVSBV010000083.1, on the reverse strand, counting down.
TATTATTATTTTTTAATTCTGTAAAGCACTTTGAATTGCCTCGTGTATGAATGGTGCTATACAAATAAACTTGCCAAGCCTTGCCTTACATCGTGTCCTACTCTGTCTCTGTGTAAAACACAGGGACAGGGATATTTTACAATTAGAATCTTTATTTCGCCAAGTAGCAAGTGTACAAGGAATTGTTCTTGGTGCAGGTGTCAACATAGACATTTAAATTGCTAATAAAAAGGTAAGTAATATATAAAAACAAAAATCAAATCAAATAAAGCAGCAATAAAATTCAATATGAATAAACAAGAATACATATAAATATAGCACCAGAATATTGGTTTACAATAGTATAGCAAAAGATTACTCACAAATAAAAATGAGGAAACCATTTTTTGTGTGGACATGGCTTGGTTTTATCAAATCCAAGAAAATAAAAGAGCAGGACAAGATTGTCTCTAGCGTTGGCCGCACAACAGACTATTGACCAAAATGGACGGTGACCAGACACTATCATAGTCACATAGACTCCTCATGCTACTGTACTGTAATGCAAAATTAAAGGGTATTTAAAACAAAAACTGCAAGCAAACGATACATATATGTGATTTGTATTTGATATACTGCTGAAAACACTAGCGATTGATGCATGATCAAACGTCTGATGTTTGACAGGAGCCAAAAATGCATTGATAAACAGTATTACAAACAACCCGGAAGATCAGCCAGATAAAGCAGAGACTTTATGAATTCATGTGAACCGGTTCATAGTTAAAAGTGAGAGGAAATATGCAGGTAGTGAAGGAATTACAAGGGAGTACTACTTCAAATAGGACCGGCAAATAAACTGATGAGTAGCCCTTACAACTTGGAATGAATAAGAAATGGAATGTCCGAAACACAAACATGAGTAACACAAAAAAAGCTCTATACGAATCAATCAAGTTAGAACGACAAGTTAGAATGACAGACTTCCAAACTTAAACTCCCGCCTCTGCTTGTGGAGCTGCAGCGTTGTTTAATATATTATTATTTATTACAATTGTTAAAAGCTTGGTCGTTGGAGTGAACAGATGTTGACTGTGCTTACCTGTCCTGAAATGGTGAAACAGTGTTATGTGTTAAAATTTTTAAAGTTTACAAAGTTCATGAAGTTTTAAAAAGGTTCGGCTAAATCCTTCGTCAAAGTGACCCCTTATGACAGCAAGCCAAGCAGACTAAAATACATAACACAAAAGAGCTAATAAAAAGGAACTAATAAAAGTCCTTGATCTAAAGTTGAGGTCTCTTGTTTATATGGTGGATGCCAGATCTACAAACATTAGTTCTAAATACTTATTTGAAAACATGATGCACTGGATTGATCAAAACAGCTGAACTGACCAAACATTGTCCTCCAAAATAGCTATATATGCCCTCCAAAATAACCTGATCTACAGTTGTTCACCATGGCAGAGCATTTTGGCCACTCCCAAATGACAGACCTCAAAACACTGCATGACATCATCCTGGAGGTGAGAAAGAGCTGTTATGTAAAAGCCTAATTCTCAAGCAATTGATCAGTGGCAACAGGCAGGGTGTGAGGATGCCCCTTGGGACAGAGAGGCTCCCAGCAACAGCCCCATAATCAATACGTCAATAGGCATTCTGATCTTGAATCAGGGGCTAGAGAAAGCTCTATCCGGCATTACTCTCAATAAACCTATTAGCAAATGATATGTCATTTGTACGAGATCATTGTGGTTCTTCATTTACTGTAAGCCCTGTGTCTTTACGAAACGAGTGCTTTATAGCACGGCAAATCAAGGCCTAGCACTTTGTCATCCCTCAGCGTGTTCTTATCTTTTTTCTATGCTCTAGACCCGTGCGTTTCCGTGGTCTGCCTGATGGCATACAATCAAGAAAATGTCAGCTTACATTGTGTATTGTTATTCAAATACAGGCAAGACAACAGGGTTGATTTGCAGGCACGAGGCTCAGAGAAGCCCAGCTAATCCTCTCTGGGACACGTTCTGCTCCACAGGATAGCTCATTTACCAACATGGTGAGTCAGATAGAAGACAAAAGTATCACAAAAAGCACTTCTGTCACCTCTCAGCAGCCCAAACGGCCAACACTGGGCATAAACACTTAAATAAACACTCGATGTCTATGCCGTCCTAATAAATGTCTAATGTATCACAAGGTCAAAATATCTGGACATTACTTCTGATACCTTTTTGCTACCATAAAACCCTTAAGAACATTAATTCATTCATTCATTCATTCATTCGTTTTCTTCCACTTCATTCATAAAGGGTTCACGGGCCAGCCGGTGCCCACCCAGCAACTCTGGGGGCAAGGGCAGGAACATCAATAGACGGGGCGACAATCCATCCTAGGGCACACACATATAGTCACACACACAGTCACACACTAAAGGCCACTTTATAGACCCCAATTAACCTAACACTGGGACAACATGCAGACTCCACACAGAAAGGGCCCCGGCTGCTCCACCCTGGGATTCACCCCGGGACCTTCTTGCTGTGACGCAGTGGTGCCAATGAAGAACATGAAGATGGGAATTTGCTTCCATTCACACATCCATTCAGCCAAGTTCTCCCACAACTCTACAACTATTTCTTAATCCACCTTCTCCAAACTATAGTCTTCTGAATGTAATTTAAGGCTGCGGCATTAAGCCCCTTCCTAGGTGAAACGGAAAAATTGCCCACCTCTGTATATTATTGTAAACATAACTATAACATTTGGAATCATTTGGCATGTAGGCAATCACAGACGAAAAACAATTCATTTGAAAGTTTTGCACCCCCTTCCTAAGCCTCACAGTGGTTTGGTCCACCGCCTGCCTATCTGTAAACCAGTTCTGCCAACGCAGCACCTTCGCTCATAGGTTTGGTGACTTTTTATTCCACTTTATCGACTTTATTTCCTGCTTTCGATACAGTTCTTCAGCTCTCGTTACACAAGTCAGAGCAGTGTGTGCAGATTTGACGCTTGTGTGTCTAAACGAGCTGCACATGGCCCAACCATTGTTCACGTCAACCAATCGTGGTTGAGTGGGATCAAAATTGGATCTACTTCCTTTGTGGTGCACTATATGCTGGTGGAATAATGCATTTTAGGGGCAGAAACCTAAGCATCAATTCATCGTAGGGCACAAGCACACTGACTTACTGACACTGGAACCTTTCAGACAGACCAATTGATCTAGCATCTGTCTTTCGAATGTGGGATAAAACCAGAGTTCCCCGAGGAAACCCATGCAGACACTGTCAGAACAAACAGAGGCTGTGCCTAGAGGCAAACTGGGATCTCTTGAGCTATGAGACAACAGGGCTAAACACTGCACCAATGCCCATCTGTAAATAAACTTGATTTAAAAGTGACACTTTAAACACTGAATAAATTACCTGAACACACACGTGTGATCGCTAATAATGGGATGTTTGTTTTGGCAATTATTTGGGCAGAATACACTGTTATTCTAACTGCCCTAGTTAAGAGTTTTCATCGATTTCTTTTGTCCTGTTCTCAGCTCTAAACATGGCTTCGGCTGCCTGATAATTTGCCGGGCATCGTGCATGATTTATGCTACTGTGGTCATGACCCTAAATCATATTGTTACCTTGTAACTGACTCTTATTCATAATGACATGGAAGGCAATGCCAGTGGGTCATGGCGCGCCCATAAGACAAGTCAAATTGAAAAGGCTCGCTATTCATAGCTAGTTCAGCTGAGCTAAATGTGCTATGTCAGTGTATACATTTAAATCATTTACGCAGTTTCTTCAAACGAGAGCATAAATTAACCAAACCGCACGCACAATTGTGTCAATTCAGGCCCGAAACTGCAAACTTGGAGCAAATAAAAGAAAATTATGCACCTGTGTGACAAGTTCTTGAGCTTGATATAGTGTCTTGTGGCCAATCTAAGCCATATTGTGCACATGATATATAATAATCATCCTGTGGGTTACTGCAGGCTGGATGGACTGATTGCTCTTAAGCTGCAGCGCCACGGCATTCCAGTGGCACACACTGTCAGAGTTAAAGCGCCAATACTCTCAGCTTGCTGCTCAACATTATGAGCCAGCTAACTATAAGTTCAATGTGGACAAAACTAAGTTGGCTTCCGTACAATGTGTAGGTAAACTCTGCAGTTATTAAGTGATTATTCAAGTGCCTATGTAAAACAGCACGCTCTGGTTTCAAAAATCGAATCACGGCCTAGAAATCAGATTAAGAATTCTGATAAAGAGAGCTAGATTTTACTCAGTAATCTGATTTCTCAGGGCATGTATAACTTTACTCTGATTTCAATCGGATTTCTTAGTCTGAGCATGCACACAAACTTAGCCTGCAAGGTTACATGGCTGCCTTATCTAAGATTTGGCTTCTTTTGGTCTTTTTTCCATTGGCTCGGTTGCTTGCTTTCTCTCGGAGGACCTGGCAACACTGGAATTAAATGCAGCATCTGCTAAGCGACAACCGAATACTCTGAACACTTTTGCTTGCTCTATAGATGCATTTTTCTTTGGCGAAACCATGTCATCAAAGGCAGTTCGGTGAGAAATGTGAAAACGTCGCATTTCATCAGAGGATATAATAAAAATAAATCTGGTCTTTCTTCTAAGTTTGAATACTGTTCGCTATTTTTAAATGAAAAGAAAAATCAACTGCTAATCATTAAATCAATAATTACAGTCATTTTATCAAAAGGCAAATTGGTTCAAAACGAATGAATTGTCGAATATGCAGGCCCATCACCCCAGTAACAGCAGTCTGGTGCAGGGACCCTGGCCTGACCTGGACTGGCACTCAACAGACACAAATGGCCATGTGTAAAGAAGGCTGGGCGGGATAATCTGATCCAAGATGCCACATGGCTATAACAAAATGCTCGTTGTGGAAATCCACTGCCGGCTAATGAAAATAACTGGTAGGCTTCCACAAGGCACTGGCTGGCTAATGGTCCCTCAGTGATTGGAGAGAAATCACATAAAAATAGTCTAAGCAGCTTTTATTTCTTATGTACATGACTTTTATGTAACCACTGATGTCTAGTCATGTAGTTTACCAATAAGCCAACTGTAAACACGGATCGATCCAACTGAAAATCTGAACATGCGGATTTCACAAAGGGATTCTAAACAGTCTAAAAACTAAAATATTGCCACGTCTGACCTTTAAGCTGATCAAATAAGAATTCAGCAATGTCAAAGATATCTTTGATTTCTTGGCCAAAGTGAATAATATTAAATACCCAGACTAAAACGACCTTGACTTTTACTATTCTGAATAAAGGTCAGTCTGGCACATGGTATTTCATCCTATAAATGAGCAAAAGAACCTAAGAGAGAAAAGCAGTTCTACCTTTTCATAGGTATTTCAAAGCCATAAAACTGTTTGTCTGTGGCAGAGACTGGCTTTCCCTCATATATCCTTATTCATGCTAGTGACAAACAAAACCTACCGTGAATTTACAACCACATGCATAAAAAGTGTCACTCAGGTCACGATAACACTACATCTGTTTGTTTTTGGATAGGCTACCTATACATATGGACAATGCAGTACAATGATATTTTGCATTCTGTCAAGGGCAGGAAAGATTTCTCCCTCCTAGAGTGGGAAATTTCGGCTGCACACATGGTTAGTTTTCAGTGTTCATGGGGAGGCTGGAGCAAAATTGCATTTCCTCAGCCCCCAAAGCAAATGAGGTCCAGGCGGGACTCAGCAAAGATTCACACTGCATGAATCCGCAATACATCAACATCAACACCGCAACAGCAGCTATAACGCTTCAGAAATTACATTTCTCCCTCAGTCTGGAAAAAAGGGGACTAGTAGCAGGAGTCAAATCAAAAGCTTTTCACCATGTATGGGTGGAGAGGCTGTGCAAGCGCACAACATTTAATCAGCTATCTACATGAAATGAATTAGAGTGTCATTAATAATACTCAGGGTTCATACACATGGTTATATTAATAGCTGGTACGTTTCCACTGAAAACCTCTTTTCTCTCAAACCCAAAACAAGAAATTGAGATTCCACTGTGGTGGCCTAGCGGTTAAGGTACTGGACTATAAACCAGAAAATTCAGGATTCAAATCCCACCTCTGCCAAGCTGCCAATTTAATTGTCAATTGTAAGTCAAGCTGGATCAGGAGGTCTGCTCAATGACCTACGTAATTTACCTAAAATAATCTGGGATTACAGAAACTCTGTGCAATGGTGAGCTTTAACCAATCAGGATGAAAATTGAAATATCAACACACCCATACCATACAAAGTAAATATCCAAGTGGTCAGAAAACAAAAGGGTTCCTGTTTTATTTGCACTGGTTTTATGGTAAACACACCACTTCCATTGGTGTAGTACTGGTACCGTTTTCATTTGATCACTTCTCCTGAAGTGTCATGAAAAGTGTGGTGCCTGTCCTGGCTGGGACACATGTCCGTTGCAGGGTGGGCAGTGTTTGCTGGTGTTGCATTGTGGGATGCTTCCCTTGGGCATGACCAGTTGCGCTACTGTGCGATACCTGATCTGGCAGCAGCATCAGGACAACACCTAAGGATGTGCTCCAGCTCACCCGAGTCCTAAAACTTAAGGTTAATTGGAAGTACTGTATATAATGTGGCCCTTTTTTACCAGTTCAGGGAGCCATCATGATGTTCAGTGCGTCCTTATCTGCAGCCTTGTCTGGTCTGTAGCTTGCGATGACATCACAGTCTTGTGGGCAGTGCTTGGAAATTCCTACCTCAGAGCTTAACAGACCCAGCTGTGTGGAGTTTCCATGTTTCCCGTGTCTGTGTGGGTTCCTCCGGTTTCCTCTCACATCAAAAGGCCTCTCACATTAGATCAACTGGTGTCTCTAAAGTGAACCATTGTGAGTGAGTGTGTATATGCCCTACATTGACTAAGTCATCATAGTCTTGTTTGTTCTCTTTAGTTTAAGTTGACATGCTGGCACCAGAGCTTATCACGCTCGCCTCGCAGCTCCAGAGGTCCCCGGTTCGAACTTGACCCCGGTCCCTGCTTGTGTGGACTTTGCACATCCTCCGATCAGAGAGCCATTTTGAGATAATCGGCATGAGCCATATCTGCGCTCACAAGGCCAATAGTTAAAAATAGTGCCGAAAAAGTTGCTAACACTACGTAAGTATTTACACAATTGTTTTTGTTTTTTCTCGAAACAATAAATGTTGTTGTTAAGTGTAATAAGGCATTTTTTTGTTTAGAAAAAAAGACAGAGACAGAGAGAGCATTTATAGCTTAAATAAATGTTTGTTTAAATTTAGAAATTGTGAATTATTTATTATGATTAATCTTGTCAGTATAAAAAAAATGATGTGATATTGCATTATATATTGGCCATCGGTCACACTGTTCCCATTGTCTGTGTGTATTTAATCCAGTTTCCTCCCACATTATAAAGACCTGAGTTCACTGGTCGCCCCAGTGTAAGTGTTTCTAACTAGAACCCATGCAACAGTGCGGTCTGATCGACGCTGGTGTGACGTTAAACATATAAACAAACGAATCTCGTTAGTTCAGACTTGTTGAATGCTGGTTGAACCTTGCCCAGTTTGCTCCATGTTGTAGTTTTAACTTAATTCTAGCCCCCCTTTTACTTTCTTGTATTTGGGTTTGTGTCTCTTTTGTGTTACAGATGGGCGACATTACTCAGAAAGCCATCAGGATCACTTCAGATTAGACTATTCTTCTGATTTGTTTGTACCAGTTACATCAAAGATAAAAAATGCAAGAAATTAAAAATGAAAAATGTATTTTCATGTATTTGCCCTGGCACGAATGTAGCCAGATGCACCAGACTGTTTGGATTTGATCTTGTTCTTTGATGTAGTCCTAAGTCACATATGTGGTCATGAAGTTTACTCAAAAAGTCATTTTCAAAGCACAAGCGGAAACATTTTTCATCCATTTCTCTAATCGTACAAGGTCCAAGCACTAGTAAATACTGCATAGCGGCGTTTTTTAAAAAGAATAACGCCTTTTGTATTTTGTGTGTGTGTGTGTGTCTGTGCATGTGTATTGTTGACTAAAGAACACTGTGTTTATTGACATTACATTCAATTGGATTATTCTTAAGCAAATCAGGGCTGAGGCTGTGTCCTTTCTGGTCTACCAGCATAACACTGACACTGGTACTCAACAACATGTCCATCTACATTTAAACAATGAAACAATCAAGTAAGTAACAGCAGTGGGACAGAAAGTCAATACAACTATGAAAGATCTTCAATAATCAGCGCAATTAAAGCCACGCAGTCCCGGGATCATCTGCCTGTTGTATTGACAATGGCTGCTCTCAATCAAGGGATATCAGCCCCAGAATAAATCATCACCCTAAATGAAAGTAGCGCTATCATTGATGAACACATCACTGAGGCCAAAGTGGAGGCGCTACAAAAACCCTGACTGACATGAGACTGCGGTTCCCAGTGACCCTCTGGCTCTCACTACACTCTGCTCCAGCTTTGTGCTGATAAAAATGAGCCTCGTAAATCAAATAAAAGGGTTCAAATTTGCAGGCTCGACAGACTGAGGAAAGATATGCGATCATAGTGAGTAACGCGTGGAATTAAAATAACGAAATTTTTACCGACCATTTCTGTGGTGTGCTAAGATTCCATAAAGCTATAAAGCTATCCGTGCTGGGCATGCCCACATTTCAGTAAGGATTCACTAAGTTACACTAGAGCTACGAGTGGTAGATGTTACGGAATAGGTGGGAGGACCCAAGGATGTGGGAAAGGGAATCGAACGGCGTCTAATAATAATGACGGATAACCAAAAAGGCAGAGCAAAAGGCTCTTCAAAGTACAGAACACAAAAAAAGGGGAAATAACCAAAAAGGCAGAGCAAAAGGCTCTTCAAAGTACAGAACACAAAAAAGGGGAAAACACGCAGCTGTGGTGCGTCCCGAATAGGAATGCAACCTACCGCTGACGGGTGCGCGAGTTGGCGCTAATACACGCCGAAGCGTCAAAGGGCGGACATGCAGTGAGCACGGTAATGCGCCGATTTGGGAAGCGTCCGCGAGTGGCGCAGAGGAGCTCCAGAACGCCAGGGGGCGAGCCCAAGCGAGAGTGCGCTGAAGAAGCCATTCGGGATGCGTCCCAAACGGAGCATCCCGAATGACGCTAAGCGGTGTGGAGGAGTGAGGCAAAGCCTCCGAAAACCCTGGTAATTCCCTGACCAGCTACGTTACATCAGGGGTTTCCCCCTTACTCATCCGTTGGCACTAAAAGCCCCGGGATGTCACATACTAAGCGTTGAAATAGACGCATTTGAAATCACGATCGCTGGCATCTACAGATTGCGTGTGACGACGTGACGCCGAACAACGCTAGGCCCCTCACTTACATAACGGATCCTCCGGCAATTCACGAGCGTACAGCTGCAGTGATCTGGGTTTGAGTCCTGGTGGTGGCATCTGGCTGCTTCTCGGGACTCAAAAAGACACAAGGGAGGACTGGACCATTTCCCGGTGCTGCAGCAACTCCTGCCCAGCCCTGAAATGGACTGGAGTATTGTTCACGATACGTTCTGGCCAATATTGGGATGCGCTTCACACTCTGACCCTGACCAGGGTGTGGGTGGGCAAAGAAAAACAACAATAATAGTAAAGTAGAAAGGTCAAAGTAATTTGGATAGACCAGAAAGTTCAAGGTTCTAATCGCATCTGTGCCAAGCTGCCACTGTTTGGTTATTGAGAAAGACCCTTAAACCACAACTATGAATATAACTATGAAGTCGCTATGAATAAGAGCCTGTTAAAACGATTAAACGTATACGAGCAAACTAACAGAATGAATGAATGCGAGCTCTTTTTTGCCATAACAACGTTAGATTGTTCATTTGATTGGTTCGTCTGTGTTGTGGGCAAATATGCTGGCTATTACAGCACAGGCACTTTGTGCAGACCCAAGGTCAGACTCAGGTCAGGGCCAAATTGGCTTCACGCAACAAGGGACTGGGTCTCATGTGCGATTTACGAAACGAAGCAATTTGCATCACAGCCCCAGCAGCAGCTCTTAACAATGAGGCAATGATTGCTGTTGTGGTGGAATGGTAAGTACCTAGATATTACCAAACCCATATAGTTCTGCACTCCATAATAAGCAGGGAAACTAAACCTGTTCTCTTTGGGGTGGTGAGGAATATTTGACCACATTGTTTCAATTTAATCAGGCGCATGTATAAAACATACAACTTTATCATCATTTTTCAATATCTCGCAATGACGTTGCAAACATTAAAATAACTTAATACACTGTATTTCTATGAAAGATGGGATTATTATTGAAGGAATATGCACATTTAATATTTCTTCTTAGTTCTGTTTACTTGCATCTAAAGACTTAAAACAGGGGGCGCTGACTGTCATGAACTTGCCTCATCAAACAATTACTAAGTCAGGAAAGCAGGGCATTCAGGAAATACAGTCGATTCTGGTTAATGGGACCACATCGGAACGTGATGGATTTGGTCCTAATAACTGGCTGGTCCGATTAAACGAACATGCCTTATGTTACAGGATGGGACGTGCGATATAACATATTAAATGCTTATTACTGTTGCTTACAAACTTTGTTCATTGAAAAATAAATTTGCAAACAACATTTTCGAAACGATCTACAACACAATGTATAGGTACTCAGCTTGCGAAGCATAATACTGTAAAAAACAAGTTCTTACTAAATTCCAGTTTGAAGAACTTATTCAGTGTGATCTGACATGAATAAAATCAAGAAAGTGGTGGGCGTGTTCACCTCCCGCTGGTTTTGCACACACAACACAACTTTTTGGATTTCCTGACCTTTGATAAAAGCAGAAGATCCCAAAAAATCGTCGCATAAATCGCTGATCTGCTTTTGCAGTGGCCAAGTGGCGACTTGTGGCTTCTTATTTTTATAGTAAATGGAAATGTTAGGCAAAGACCTGTAGGTGGCAGTAGAGGGCTGGAGAGAAACTCGTGAGTTTCTTCACGGATACTACATACTGTACACGTTCTTTGGTCTGATTAAGCGAAATAACATTACACGTGTATAATAGGATTTGTTTTGGTACTTTAGGATTTGGTCCAAATAAGCGGCTGGTCCCATTAACCGGAATCAACTGTATAACAAGATGCTATGTTGAATATTGTGAAATCAGGAACAGTCCAGCCCACGGTTCAAATCCCACCCCTGCCAAGCTGCCACTGTTGGGTGCAAGATTGTAAGATTTTGCTGTTACATATATTAAATATATCACTATAAAATAAAAGCAGATTATGGGATATTTAATTATGTTTATAAGTAGTATGCTAAACAATGTTTTATATTTGTCTACAGTTTTTTCAAAAGATCAAATGATCTCTGCTATCACAGATTGTAAAATGATTTACAGGATTGCATGAATGGGAATGGAATGGAATCTATGAAATTTAAGAAGAAAAAAAAACAGAAGCATGTGCACTAGTGGTCTCAGACTTTTGACCCCCACCCCTCCCAGTGCAAAAAATAAAGAAGAAAATCCTTAATTAGTTCAAGCTGTCAAAGTTGACAGTAAAACTAATTACTCCCCAAATGTAAGTTACTCGTTACACATTTATTCATTCACTTATTCATTTACCTTCCTATCCACTTTATCCTCTAAAGAGTCATGAAAAAGCCATATTACAGATTTCCATTTCCAACAGCAGTGATGACCTCCAGAGAGGAAAAACATCACCCCAGTGAAATGTTGCCGTGCCCTACTGAAATCACAGGGGTGAAAAGTCTAATTTGGCCTGGAGTGCAAAGCAGAACTGCAGAAGACATGGCTCACAAAATCACTACAAACACTACATTTCCCATGATGCCACTGCACCTTTCCAAAAGCTTGAGTCAGAGCCAGTATCTTTTTTGGTTTTTATGGAGTAATGGATATATGCAAATATTTAAAAGGTATTAGTGAGAAAAAAATGCATCAGTTATGTTAGTATAAAAAAAATATTTAAAATTTTTTTTTTAAGTGTTTGGTGTTTATTTGTCTTCGTTTCTCATCCATGGTAGAGAATCACAATCTATTAAGTGTTTAACAGGCTTGTTTTTATGCACAGTTGTTTTTGTGCCCCTATAAATTGTGTATGTGGCACAGAAACGCCCATGGTCACATCCAACAGAAATTTTGGGGCAGATGCTGTGTGAAGAACATGTGGTAACCAGTTTCAACAAAGTTGTGCAACCTGGGTCCGAAGAAGCACATACCAGTGATAAAAGGCTGTTATCGTACTTTTTATGGCGCAAAGACAATCATTGTTGAATATGGGACACTTTAAATAGCTACCAAAATGATTAAACTTCAATCCTAGCAACCGTGGAATGCTAAAATCAGCCCCCCCCCACCCCCCAAAAAAGGAAAAATCAACACCGTTTTTTTCATTTGATTATTGTTCCAAACATAGTGCTTAAAACTCGCAGCAGACAAATCCAGCCTGTAAAAAAGCGTCGATTCAAACGAGTGCTTGTGTGTCAGCTGGACCATGCAGGGCCCATATGCCCAAACATTGTCTGTTTTATTCGTTGAGATATTTTAACGTCCAATTAAGCCTATTAACAGCTGATTAGCGACTGTGTTGCCTTTGGCAAAAAGGGCCTCCCATCATTTGGGGAGCTTGAGCTGACTGACAGGGGAATAGATTGACTGCAGCTTAACGGAACTGCTTTTGTCCACACTGACAGGCTACATGAGAGGGCCACTCCTGTTTTATTAATTAGTCTCTGTGAAAGTGAAGGCACACTGCTTAATACATTAACGCTTTTGTGTTGCTGCCGTATGCATATGTTGCCCTCCGTCTCGCGCGCGCTCTCTTTACTCTGGGAGGCTTTCTTTCACAGCCTGACCTTTGTCTGGTTGCTTGCGTGGAGGACTGGTGCTGCGTGCACGACCGTCTACTTTGAACTTTGGCCTTAATTAGACACAAATGAGGGAACTGGTTTGGAAACCATCATCTCATATTTCAAACGCTTGTTCAGTGGGGAAATATGCAAATCCAAATTTCCACTTTGTGTTTTTGTTTACTGCTGAGGGAAAAAAAAGCCTTTTTATATTATTTGTAGAAGTTTTATTTGGTGCTTCAAAAATGACCGCCACCGCTCGCACACTACAGGGTTTTTCCCTACACATATGAAGATGAACTACTAATGATAATTCCTTATATGGAAGAAGCCAAAGTCTTGAACAAACTGTAAGATCTAATCTGTAAGTAAAAAACTGTGAGCAGATACTAAAATAATGTTTAAGGCTATATAAGAATAAAAATGCAAACTATGAATGTGAATCAAATTAAACCTCTGCAGGGAACATGTGTGTTTCCTATGTATGTATCACGCCAGCTGTACTGTTAATAGGAATGATCGACTACAGGTGTGTAATGGAGGGTGCTGTTCACTCACTTTCCATACCTGGTTAATCCAGATTAGGCTCACCATCGATCTCAGGCCCAACCGGCAGCACCAGGTGCATGGTTAGAATAGAATGCCTGTCTATTGCAGGGCATTCACACTGGGAAACTTAAGAGAGATCAGTCAATTCAATTATATATATATATATATATATATATATATATATCCAGTAAATAGGACCACCGGTTAATGGGAACAGCCTCTTATTCGGACCAAATCCTAAAGTACTGAAACAAATCCTATTATATACGTGTAATCCTATTCGCTTATTTGGACCAAAAAAAACCGCTTAATCGGACAGTATGTAATATCCGTGAAGAAACTTCGTCTCTGGCATCAATACCTGAAAACTCCTGAATTTTTCCCCAGCCCTCTACTGCCACCTACAGGTCTTTGCTCAAACATTTCCATTTACTACAAAAACAAGCCACAAGTCACCACTTAGCCACATCTAAAGTGTGTCAGATCACACTGGATAAGTTCTTCAAACTTTGACTGGAATTTAGTAAGAACTTGTTTTTTACAGTATTATACTTCACATGCTGAGTACCTATACATTGTCATACATAACACACTTGTCTTATTAGCTAGTTTTAGCTATCGAATTTAACTTGCCGTTGATTCTTCTAAAATGGAGGTGCTCAATGTATGTGTGCTTTGGAAAACGGTGCCCAAGAAAAAAAATGTACCTGATTTTCAAAAAAAAAGGAGACAGGAAAGAGACGAAAAAGGAAATTAGGGAAAGTAACTGGGAAACTTCTTTCCCACGAAAGCTGAGCCCAAATGCGAAAGAAAATAGCCTACATTAAACAAACTTCTGTGTTTACAAAATGCATCACTACCACCACGAATGTCAGTGTTAAAAACTGCATAGCACAAAATCAGAAATAATATGATGCCTTACCTGTAATCTAAGGAAAACCTACAATAAATGTTTGATCGCACAGCGTACCACACCACAGCAATAGTAAACTATACTGCTCATAAAAATGAGGGGATTCCTCTAAATGAAATCACCCATAATTAAATATTCCCTCATTTTTGTGAGCAGTGTAATTAGAAAATGTAATTAATATTTATTATTGGGGCACAACATAATTAGGGTAATAATCTAACTTGGTAACCTCAATGTCACCACATTCCCCGCTGTTAAGTGCTCAGCTTTGTGAACCTCGAGGGGCCCAGAATTTGGTGCTAGACCCCTGGCACAAGACATCAGGACACATCAGTTGGCTGTACTGGAAGAAAATAAAATAAACTATTGCAGAAACCGGCACGGTATCGTTGGAAAGGTTTTACATAACTACAAAATCAAACAAAAACAGCCAAATTAGCTTCAGACAACCGAGGGTTAAATCTGAGAGAGAACTGCCAGCAGGAAGTGATATGAAAGTGTGAACTCAGCACAAGTCTGACTGTCAGTCCACACCGCTTCACGTCCGGCTTGATATTCGATGACGAAGTATGACGCAGCGGGACAGACTTGTTGCCTTTGCCGTCAGCTGGTAGAACGAGTGACTCAGCTGTATAACATCCAGATGGACATTTCATGTGTTATGTATGACAGTAGTTGTACTAATTACTAACACAGCAGGAGCCATCACGATCTCTTAAAAAAGCTTTTTTTAACATCTCATAACAAAACTGCTAAGTGCATCATCAAGTCTTTGCATAGCTGGTGGGCAGAGGTGGTAAGTACGAGTATGTACACTGCTCACAAAAATTAAGGGGGTATTTCAAAAAGAACATGAAGCAAATGCAAAAGAAGAATTTCATTTCATTTCATTAAACAAGATGATTAGAAAAGCAAATGAAAAGTCTAAGAAAGTTGTTTAATTACACCAATGAGATGCAAACACAATTATGGTGATTGAGTAGTGAGTGATATATTAATAGGTGTGAACAGAAGTATGTTAAACTGGACGAGAGTGCCGCCACATTGACTGTTCAGTAGGGTGTAGGGTGACAGTGACGGGGCACGGACAGAATCTGATTGTCCAGCAGTTCTTGGGGGATTCTCTCTGTATTCATTTTTAAATACAGTCAAATCTGGTTAATCGGACCAAATCACGATCGTTTTGGTCCTAATAACCGGCTGGTCCGATTACACGAACATGCCCTATGTTACAAGACGGGACGTGCTATGTAACATATTAAATGTTTATTAAAC
>JAVSBV010000083.1:1724242-1737081 GCA_033117975.1 Parotocinclus spilosoma | reverse complement strand
TGTACGTTCGCTATACGTGTAAATCGTACAATAAAGGTTTAATAAACATTTAATATGTTACATAGCACGTCCCGTCTGTTAACATAGGGCATGTTCGTTTAATCGAACCAGCTGGTTATTAGGACTAAAACGATCGCATCCCGATGTGGTCCCATTAACCGGAATCCACTGTTTATATTATAAATAATGAAAAATATGAAGAGCATCCCACAAGAACTGCTAAACAATCTGATCCTGTCTATGCCCCATCACTGTCAGTGTATTTTGACACTCTTGGGTGACCATACACCCTACTGAACAGTCTACATGGGGGCACTCTCATCCAGTTTAACATGGTTCTGTTCACCCCATGAATATATCCCTTGCTACTCAATCACCATAACTGAGTTTGCATCTCATTTCATTTGCTTTTCTGATGATCTTGTTTAATGCAACAAAATTAAATGCCTTTCTTTTAAATTGCTTCATATTCATTTCGAAATATCCCCTCAATAAAAGTGTCCCTATGAGACTGTCCAGGCACTGTACTCAGTCCCAGTCCCAGACCATTAGTTAGTAGATTTTATGAGAAGCAAACAGTCATAATAATAATAATAATATAATACATCATATAGTAATATAATTGTACTTTAAGCGCCTTTCAGGGTACTGAAGCACAATGCGTACAAACCTGGAGCTAAAAACACATTTAAATAGGCACAAGAGATATAATATAAAATAAAACAGCAAAAGAGAAAATAAGACAGAATTAAAATTACATTATAGAACTTAATACGGCGTAACAAGTGTGTATGAGAATAAAGATGAAAAAACTTGCTGGGACGGAGGGTAAGCGAGCTGGAAATGATGAGGTTTCGGTTGTGATTTAAAAGAAGTGAATGAGGTGCAGAAGTGGAGATGGTGAAGAGAATAATGGTCTTTCGTTTGTTTTAGTTTGTCTTTATGCCTGCTTTTTCTTGGTCAGGGTGGATGTTTGTGCACACGGTGCAGGGGTAAGGATGCCCTAGATGGTACAGTCTAACGCAAACCTGCGTAACACAAACCTAAGTCACCGTGTTTAGGTTCTTGAACTGATATGAAACCCAAGCACATCAGTACATACAGTATTAATAATCCTTTTATTGGAATAAACTTACAAATGTTTGTCAAAAGAAACCATTTTGGAGCAGGTGGTACCACTCAGTCGTCAGCGCTGTAGGATCACCGTTTCAGAAACCCTGGTTTGACACAGGTTGTACTGCCTGTGTGGAGTTTGCATGTTCTCCAAGAATTTTCCTACACTTTTAAAGGCATGTGTTGGATTAACTGATCTCTCTAAAGTATCCCAGTGTGAACGCGAGTGCCTGTGTGCCCTGCAATAGACTGGCATTCTGTTCCCACCTTGCACCCTGTGCTGCCGGTTGGGCCTGAGCTCCACGGTGAGCCTGAACTGCATTAAACAGGTATGGAAAGTGAGTGAGCAGCACCCTCCATTACGCACCTGTAGTCGATCATTCCTATTTACAGTACAGCTGGCGTGATGCGTACATAAGAAAATGCTTCTGCGATAGCAGATATATATCTTATATATAATCCACAGTTAAACTGAATTCCTTTGGTGCTCACTTATCATCGCAGTAATAAAACAGTGTCTGAAATTATACTTCACAACCATCTGGGAGGATCCTAAAATGGATTTTTTTTTTAGCCACTAATCTACAACAGATGGAACAAAAACATGAAAGACAGGCTCGTCAGAAGCGAAATAAATAATCTGTTATATAACAACTACGAGACAGTATTTTTGCTTCCAACCCTTCCACGTGTGTTACATGCGAACATATTAACGTAACCGGTTCATTTAGAACTCCTCGTGTGTCGGAGTTGTTTATTTAATCCATGACAGTGATGTTATCGAGTGTACACCACGCAAATTCAACAAACACTGATTGATTCATCCAGTGACAAAATTATATGCATCGTCTCTTGTGTCCTTGCAATAATTACATCTCTATTAGCAATGGTACAAGCAGCAGAGGTAAACAAAGAAAAATGAGCATTTAAACAGGACATTTGTATGATTTTGTATGAATCGAAACACGTAGTTCAGTTCCAACATGTTGCATCAATCCGATACGATTGTTGAATTAATAAACCATGTGCCTTACCATGTGGGCCAGACTTAAAGCAGCAGTACTGACCAACATGACTTTCCTAACTTTGTTAAGGAAAATCGAACAAAGTAACACACACACAGTAAATGTACTAAATTGCTGTTGAGTTACTGTTAACTGTTAATTTTCAATCAGCTCAAATCTGTCTGGTCGTTCTCCTCTGACCTCTGGGATCAACAAGGCATTTTCACCCTGAGAACTGCCCTCACTGGCAACCCACTGGAGATATATCGCTCAAGCATAGTTTAAAGAAGAGCTGAATTTACATGACAGCGCTTAAACTAGGAAAATAGTTTCTAAATGAACCATGTAATGCTTAATATACTGCCAGTAAAAAAAATCTAAACAATAATATTTGTTTATGATTGCAAATGTAAATCCTAGCAAACTGCAAACCAAGAAAATAGTTTCTCCAGCAGGTCAGCTCAGTGTTTTAGAGGCTTTTACCTTATTTAATGTAATATTTTTACTCTTTTGTCACTATTGTTGTTATTATTATTTGTTGTCTTTAAATGGCAGCACGTTGCCTCACAGCGAGAAGGTCCCGGGTTCAATCCCAGGGTTTAAGCTGCCTGGGTCCTCTTCGTGTCTGCGTGGGTTTCCTCCGGGTACTCCGGTTTCCTCCCACAGTCCAAAGACATACGTGTTAGGTTAATCGGTGTCTCTGAAGTGGCCCTTAGTGTGTGACTGTGTGCGTGTGTGCGCCCTACGATGGATTGGCGCCCCATCTAGGGTTGTTCCTGCCCTTGTACCCTGCCCTGCGACTCCATGTGGATTAAGCGGAAGTAATGAATGAAGGAATATCTCTGTTTGTCAATATATGTTCACTTTGTTCATATTTATTAGAATCTAATATTCTGAATCTTCGATTTATTCAAACTACTGCTATAATCTCATTTATTAGGCACTTACATATAAAATCTAGGCTGCCCAAGGAGATTGGGTCCCTTTTTCAATCTCCAAATTCAAAAGGTTTCTTCCTTACAATGTTTAGGGAGTATTTCCTTGCCACTTTTGCACTAGGTTTGCTCAGTTTGGTTCTGGCCTCAGATATTAGAAGAGATCAAATTGTAAAGCTGCTTTAGGTCAATATGCTTCATTGTAAAAAGATACAACAAATTGATCAGCACGTAAACCGTAGATAACAATAACATATATTAAAGCACTGATAATGTAAAATGGACTGATATCATGGGGATCACGAGTGAGCTCGGTATCACAGCCAAATGACACTTCCCATACACAGACCCGCGGCTCTGCTCTTGACCTCTTCAAACAATGCAAATGAGAAAACCGACTCAAGCCTGGCTATCTACTATGACAAACCTCACACCGTTCCCATCAAAGAGAGTGTTTCAACAGCCCTAATGATAATTTTACTGTAAAACACACAGTAGAAGTAGAGCCGGGTTGAAATCTTTGCAGGCTAGTGGCCACCCGAGGTGAGAAAACAATGAGAGAAATCCAAAAAGCAACAATAATACGGTGGGAATATGGGGAAAGGTGGAGAAAACAAAACACGGCAATAAGTGCTGTCTCCCCGTAGATACGTCTCCTCCCCTCGGAGCAGTGGAAAGAAATGCATGGCGTGACCTCGAAGAAGGCTGGAATATCAACGCTGGATATTGCAGAGGTGAGAAATCAAGGCAGAGAGAACGAGCCACCGTAGGTAGGAAATTGACTCAGAGGGGAAGCACACCTGCTGTTCATGTGAAGCCCAAAACCCTCTTTGTTCGAGCTCCGGCTGGCCTAGATCACATCAGCAGCAGCACGACGCAAACCAAGCATCGAAAACCTCGCCTGGCTGGCTGTTAGCCGAACGTATACAAATGGTCTGAAGATGGAAGAGGGCGAGTCGCATCGGTTCCAATCTACCTGAGATGGTTGTCACTGCCTTCATAAAAGTGAACTGAAGGGCTGTTGCTCAGGGTGGTTTGGCACTGTCAGTAAAGGCCCAATTGAGCGCCAGGAGCAACAGCAAGGCCTTCATTATTCGGTGCAACTGTGGAAAGTGAAATCCTGTCATATACCGCACTCTCTGATTGATCGCTCGCCAAAAGAACACGGCCTAGAATAAACAGGGCATATAATCATATAGAAAAGAACAACATGCTTTTAATCCGGCTTTAATTTACGGCAGCATTTGAAATGCAAATGTACAACATGAACGCTGACGATGAAAAGGGTGTCCCTTCTATACTTCCTGGCTTTTGTCCCAGGCACAGGTTGCCTTTATGTACTATTTTACTCCTTTTTAACCATATATACATTAAAAACCAGTCATGGATGATGTCCAGAACAACAAGATGAAAACAGTGACAAAGAGCTGGTTTAAGGCTGTGGAAAATACCAAATGAACCCAAGTCCCATGACACACCAGTGGTCAAATTGGTTTTGATTAATTTCTTCTGTAGTTATGTTTCCTCTGAATAATACATTAATGCTTTTCGAATCATGGGAACAGAAAGAAATGCGGGACTGTGTTCCATTTGAACTTCAAATCGACAACAAATTGTTATTTTTTTTTTTTTAAACGCCATTGGTTGCTTTTCAGTCTAATGCATTAAACACCGGTCACTTAATGATCTACACCTCCTTCTTTCTACACTCAATATTCTTTTGATCAGCTCCATATATAGATACCATATAGATATGCAATATACTTTGTAGTTTTACAATTAAAGAATGTAGTTAATCTGTTTCACTAAATACTTTCTTAATCCTTTTTACCCTGCTCTCAATGGGTCAGGACTCGTTAATCCCATGTGGCAAATGTCCTTAAAACTTGCAACTGAAACGGTACAATCTAGACAAATGGGATTAGATGCCTTTCAGTCCAACAGTGCTGCTGGAGTTTTTAAAACACCTCAGTGTCACTACGGTACTGACAATAATCCACCAGCCAAAACACCCAGCCACCAGAATCCTGTGGGATACATATTGTAAGCAGTAATTAGTGGATAACTAACAAACTGTGCAACAAAAGACCAGCTACTGTCTCTGACTGGACATTCAAAAAGTAATGCAATAGATGTGATGTGTAATAGATGGGTCTGAGTGCACAGTGAGTGAAAAGGGATTAAAAACTGATCCACTCATACCAGAAAACCACTATATAACATCCCACTTCCACAGTATCACTGCAGTGCTGAGAATGATCCACAATGATCCACCAACGATCCTGATCTGTGCTGGTCCTGACCTTTAGAGAGCAGAGTAAAGGCGATGAACAAAGTATGTAGAGAAACAGATGGACTATATTCTGTAATTCAAATCCAAAGGGCTTTTTTTAATGTGAATGGAACTGACATATTGGTCAATGAGTGTAAAAACAAGGAGGTGTAACGACTAAAGTGAAGGTTAGTGTATATGACTAAAATAATACACACAAAAACATTAGTCAGTACCATGCTGTAACGCAGTGGTGCTTAGATTAATTCAAAGTTTCCTGGCATCTTTAGAGTGTATTACTATTACCCATTCACAATAGTAATCAGATCTGGCCGGTCTAGCAGCAGCAGAAAGAGAAACCCTGTGTGTTTGCTGCTTGTGATGGTCTGTGGTAGCGAACACAAGAAACAAACAATGAACAACCATAATCTGGGGCTTGAATCGCAGGTCACCAGGGGCCGCTTATGCTGCCTCCCAGTAAGTGTTGTGGTGTCAACTCCTTTACACACTCGCCATTCATCTTAGCCAGGAAACCGGATTCCACGGCAAAACAGAAAGAAGGAGGGAGGGAGAACAGAAACAATGGCTTAACGTATGTTTAGGGAAATAAATGAAATCTCCAGCTAAAGCGCTCCTCCCTGGATACCAAATTTCAGACACCAAAACAGGCAACAAACGACATGAGCAGGATGGCAGGGGAACGAGTGTTCCCTGATCTCAGTGCCCTGTAGACTTCAGCATCTAAAGCGCAAGCATTATGGCAAGTGTAACTGGCCGCAGGAGAGAGGCCCTAACACTAGCCATTTTGCTGTTTTACCTGAGCGGGGAGGGATCGAGGGAGAAGAGGAAATGCGATTCGTCCTCCGGTCTCCTCACAGACCCGAATCAGATCACGTATTATACCTTGCTCGAGGCCTTCTCGTCTTGATACCTCGGCTGAAGGTGCAAAGCCCCGTTGTGCCTCTATAAGCCGACGTGACTGAGGTGAATTATTTAAGCAGCAGTCGCAGATTTTGATTGGTTCATAAGTAACAGTTTTATAGGAAGGCAATTCAATTAAAAGCGAATAAGTTTATGTAAGAAGCAGGTATTTCAAACACCCTTTTTAGCAGCTCATTTAATAGCTTCATTTAGTTTTCGTACCTCACTTAGAATTTAGGTAGCATGTCATCAAATAATTTTTGGAAGAGCCTACTAATTATTTTATTAAAATACCTCAAATGTATACTGTGTAGATACATAATGCTTAACATAGAATTTTAAAAGCACATGACATAGAATGGTCTCTCTTTAGTTTAATAGTTTTATAGAAAACACTAATAGCACTGTAATAAAAAATACATTCATATATTGATACATGTAAAAACTGTTTAATGAATGGACGGACTAGAACACAACTAAAAACATATTAAATTCTATAGATTAGAATTATAAGTTTGTACGTACGCAGGTACGTATTATGTTTCGACTCTGCTATGGTTACAATCATGATAGCCCGATGTCCCATCCAGGTCATGGTTACACCCATGCCCGGTGTTCCTGCTGGGTCCCTGCCCAACAAAAGCAGGGTTAAAACATGACACTTTAGTCTTTCAATCTTTTAATTAATTAACACTACTATTAAAATAAACTAAAGTGCTGCAAATGGAAATACTAAATCAAACTTTATTCAAGTGGCTACCAGTGCAGAATTTTGAGTTTGTTCTGAGTTTACTACACTGCTCACAAAAATTAGGGGATATTCCATTATGGGATATTTTATTATGGGATATTTCATATTATGTGAGCAGTATATTGGTAGGTACTGTATGTGTTTGAGTGAGAGGGACCATTCTTGTTTTATTCTATAAATTACTGACAAATTATATTACATTTCAATATTTATTTGCAGAAACCGCAACAGTGTTTCTTTGCTGTAAAGGACAATTTATTTGGAAAAAAAACCCAAAAACAAATAAGATGCAGTGTTTTCAAATCTCAATAAATACAAATAATGATACCCACCAACAAGTTTATGTTCAATTTTGAATAAACCACTACTAATGTCTTAACTAGGGAAAGCTCAGAAATCAAGATTTCAATCACAACTTTTAATGGACTTTTAAGCAATATATAAAATTGGTGTAGGTGATCAACTAATTGGTGTTTCTAATTAGTTTCATTAATGAGAATGAGGTGTGTCAGTGCTGGAATTCATCAGATACTGGAATGGAAATGTTGCTTGTAAGAAAATGTAGTGGTCATTTTTCTAGAACAATATTTTCCCTTTACTGCTGTAATTTCACTCAGAAAACTCTCTTAAAATGTGAAGACAGAACAGAAAGAAGAGTGTGCATTAGAAAACAGAAAAATGTCCAAGATCAGCAAATACAAGTTCACAAATTATTATCATTATTATCATTAGAAATGAGAAATATCCCTTAGTTTTTGTGAGCATTTTGTGATCATTTGTGTGCATTAGAGAATATTGAGCAGTATGGATAAGCATTCACTAAACACGCTTTCAAAAATGATTACATTAACACGCAAATTTGGTATTCACATTTTAACCCCCATCCTCGTGGTTAGGGTCGTCCAAGCTCTGAAACCTTCCCCATGCTATACCATCCTATTATAGACAGTAAGCTAGTCCATTACAGTGCATGCTAAATGTACAAATACTAATATATGATTGTAGACCAGCCTTGTGAGAATAAGCACTGCTTTTTAACACATATTGAGAGCACTACATTTTTTCCATTCCATACATCGACGATAAGTTACATTATAGCTGTGCACACAGTTTTATCATGAAGAACAAAGTAAATTATGCATTACATCAACTTAAGCACCTTTATTTAAAATAGGCGTAATATATGCACGCTATATATAGTGCTAAAAATTAGGGGATACTTCAAAATGAAATATCTCATAATTCAATATTTTTGGAAGCAGTATATTATAGAGGAGAAAAGAAAAAAAAAAACATTTATTACTGAACAAAGCATAAAAAGATAGGACAAATACTGTATGTCCATGTTTGATCCCTTTTAAGCACTAAAATACATCAAATTATTATTTGGTATGTTCATTACATTTATGTTTGCATTCGTACTGCCTCAGTGTCCGACATTATTAGTAGCAGAATGCCTCCTGGTTTCGAGGCAGGGAGGAAAGGCGTCTGATTTTATTGATAATCCCACTCTATCATTTCAAAGGTCCTTGACTCCTCCTGAGTCTCCTGACTTCATTTCTCTCAGCTCTTGTCTCTGGCCTCGCCGCGTCCGTCCTCCCAAACACGTTCCCTGCTCCTTCTGCCACCATAAATTAAAGGCCAGCTCCAGCCACCACGGCAGCCGGCAAAATTAACCGTGCCTTTGCACTTCTCTTGCACACGTGTTCCTTTGTTCCGTAACGCTCGTATCCCGGCGGGTCTCGGCTTACAACTGGTCACGACATGCAGGAATCTAAATGGGACTGATTCATAAACTGTGTGACTCCTGGGCTAGGCCTTTTTAAACTGGTTAATATAAAGCAAGTCTCGGGAGGCAAAAACATCAGGTCAAAGAAATCATAAAACCTTGGTCTGTAAAAAAAAAAAAGTATTAGACGACAATACAAGAGTGAATCTGAGAAAAAAAGCTAAACGAATGAAGTAGTAAATAGGGTATGATGAGTAAATGAATTAACTCTACGGTGAGGAAATGTTTAACAAACACTAACAGTGCTAACGAAGCTGTACTGTAGGGGGATACAAATTATTTCCACTTCTCACACATTTGAATCTATTAAAAGTGTGTTAACTGTACTGCTGTATTGCAAACGAGTGTCAGACGGTTGTTGTGTGTTTAAACGCTGCCTCTGAAAGCACTACTAATTTCCACGGCCTACCTATGCCTCCTATTGGTCTGTTGCATTCAGTTACAGAGCAGGACATGCTGAGTCTCAGAAGAAAGACTAGAGAGGGGGGAGAGAGAAGGAACAAGAAAGGATGGGGGGAAAGACAGAAAGACAGGCCGAAGGACAGACAAAGAGAAAAAAATATGTTATGAATGTTGACCACAGTCTTGCTACATGCATGTGCACATTAAGTGTAATAAATGAGGCTCCTCTGTTTGGGTCATAGAACAAGAGTTTGATTTAGTAATATCGTTTAAAAGCATCCACTTCAGAACAGACAGCAGAGACGGATGAAGGAGTTCAAGCCAGTAGCGGGCCATTAATGACATGCAATACCGAACGGGAAAAGAAAGCAGAGCGTCCCAAAAACATTAGGTGTTTACATTATCCTAATTCAAACTGTACTTGTTTAACCTGGTCCTCTTTTTTAAGCTGCGTTCAATTTTTCCATGGATGTTTTTGAAATGCTTTGAGAACAGGCATAATTTAAGTTTCAACTCCGGCCCTTGCCAAGATAATCTTTTATTTAGTTAATCATAAATCGCGGCATGAAGCTTGTTTGCGAAAAAACGTTTTGCCATCTAACATCTGATAACTATTACTTGGTTCCGTTTTTATCTTAATCTCGTGGGCTCCTTTCTGCTTTCATGAATGCATTAGAGCATTCGATCCTGACATTTCTGTTATGTCAAGATTATCACACAAGAGACGGAGACGGAGACGAACACCAAAGCAACCGCACAGAAATAACGCGGCAAATAAAGCGACGGAGAACAAAACAGTTCATACATGTATGTACACATGCAACGAGGCTGTTGAGAAAACAGCTCGTATCAACCAAAATATGCACACGCACAGGCAAACACACTAACGAGGTACCGGGTGTTAATCGTGAGAGGTCAAGGCCCTTGAGAGGCATGACAACAACAAAATGTGCACACAGCAGCTTAATGACCTAATAACAATGCTCCAGTGTTAATTGATGGGTTCATCAGAATACAAGCATTTTTTCTAAACGACCAAATCAAGACAAAATGATTGATTTAAATGAGAAACTACACTCTATAGAATGAAATAAGAAGATATTATAATAAGCTCGACAACAGCTCGAGGTGGAAATGAGACGCACAACCTAAACGAAATAAGCAAAACGAAAATCATACCACAGTAATGAGTAATTAGCATTTGCAGGATAAAATGTGAAAGAAAACAGAACACAGCTAAATATATATATATATATATGCTTTTTAAATGTCATGCCAGATTGCAGGTGTCAGACCAGTAGGAGTGTTCAAAATCCCTTGGTTTTGCCACGTCAGTCCACGTAACAGTCATTTAAGAAAAGAGATCGCAGCAAAAAAGGGGGAAACGTTGGAGCATCTGAGAAACACTCGTCTTTGTAATTTTTCATTATAACATTTACATTTTAAAATCATTTGAAACAATTTGAATAAAAATCGTGAGAGATCACAATTTTAAATGTAGTATTATTTCCAGGAAACGATACAAACAATAAAATAGGTTGTTTTTGCATTTAAAATGTCTGTTTTTATTATTATTATTATTATTATTATGATTAGTATTGCTGGCATACAATTTAAAACAATGTACCTATTTTTTAATAACTTTAAAAAACAGTTTAGTGCCCTGCAATTAAAATAAAGTACTAGAAATAAAGATTTTAAATCGTAAATAAAATGTTCTATTGTAGTTGAACCATATATTGTAAACTAAAGTGTATTTTTTCTATAATGAATGCTAATAATTAAAAAATAAAGTTTAAAAATGTCAATTCAATTCAATGAGATTACATTTTAAAAAATAGTCTGCTTCAATTAAAACAAATTAGGGGTTTTAAATGAGTATGGGTGCACTTTGTTAATCCCTGCAATGCATCATTACATACCAAATTATTATTATTATTATTATTATCATCATCATCATCAGAATTACACGTTGGCAAAAGATCAATATAAAATATACAAAATAAAGTTGGAAACTTCCAATCCCTTTCTTTATGGGGCACATATCTGTACATGCAAATGCAGTTTGGAAAAAGCGCTGGCTCATTAGCATCACGTAAAATAAGCAGCATGTAGTCTTTTAGAATACTATGACCATGTGTCTTAAGTAAAAATCTGGTCCTGATAGCAAAGAAATTGAAGCTTATAAATATTGATATATTTAAAAAGAAATGAAAGGATAGATGGGTGATTGGCTTTCAACAAACATTTCATAAGAGACATGAACCCTTGTAATTAAATAATACATTTTGTTCAATAAGTATATTTCGCTGAGACTGACATCATGTAATATTTAAACCACGAGAATGATTACATTGAAACTCAACTCACATGCTGACCTTACATTACTCCCACACAGGGCTCACAAACTACTCAAAGCTTTTTCACACCGTTTCCTGATAAGGATTGTGGGGGTATCCTCAGAGGAGACACGGTGCAGACATAAAGAGACATAAAGGTGTCCTGAACAGGACAACAGTCCATAGCTGGGATGGGTATGGGTTGCTGTTGCCTCCCCTTGACAAACCGCTTAGACTGCGGCACCACCCAAGCACCCAAAGATAATTTTGTTAGTTCGTTATTTGTCCAAGACATTTACATTTGTGTATATTTATATTTTAAAGACGCTCATCTTAAGTGCAACTTACAAAGCATTTCAAAGCACAATTAAAATAATTGTGGGGTAAAAAGCCTCGCTCAAAGTCCCAACAGGGGGCAGCTTAGTGCTGAGACTTGAAACCGGGACATTCTGCTACAAAGTATAAATCAATTTAAAAATCCATGCCATTTCAAAGGGTTTATAAACTTTTAGTGTACTATACATGTAGAAGATATTTAACGGATGACATTCTGAGTATATAGTCCTCTCCATATTTATTGGCACCCCTGGTAACTATAAGTAAAGCAATAGGAAAGTTATACAGTTACAAGAAGTTCACCTTTTGGTGCACTAGCTTAATCTCGCAGTCCAACGTTTAACTGAAGAAAACGCATTCTGAGAAACTTTTCCCTAATCAAAAACTAACAAAACCACGTGACGCAGTTATTGGCACCTCTATAAATGCTTAGGCAAAACTGTACCAAGCATGTGTTCCATTTAGATTTGACTCTTCTATTTTAAGAGTAATCCTTGACTTCATATATATATATATATATATATATATATATATATATATATTTCTTTATAATCTTAATACTTTTTTGACGTGGGAAACAATTACAATGCGTTGACATTCAGAAAATTGTTTCAAAAAATCAATACAGTTGCTATTCAATTGAAAATGAACATATCTACAGATGCATAGCAACTACTACAAATCTTCAATCAACTGGAACTGTGATAAACTTGCCTGGCCAAGGACCCACTTTATTTTGCTCCCACACACAGGGGTGCAGAAAATCCCCAAAGATCATGGTCAAAACATCATAGTCATAAGGAAAATATGTAACATCTTGGGGTCAAAAAGTCCCCAAAACAAACAACATTATTATTTATTATAAACTATTATCTATCTATCTATCTATCTATCTATCTATCTATATTATATTATATTATATTATATTATATTATATTATATTATATTATATTATATTATATTATATTATATTATAT
>JAVSBV010000083.1:1681005-1697364 GCA_033117975.1 Parotocinclus spilosoma | reverse complement strand
CTGTGCGGAGTGTACACCGCGCGCTGCGTCAGCGGGCTGCGCTGTTCCCCCAGCCAGGACAGCGACCTACCGCTGGACCAGCTGGTCAAGGGGCTCGGGACCTGCCAGGTGAGGAGCGAGGGTGCGGATACGCTGGACGAGCGTGACACCGAGCCCGACTCCGGTGAGTTAAAGCTCCGGCTACGGTGCGCGCTGCTCTGCGTAAAGTCTTAAAGCAACCAGTGCATTTTAACAATAGAAAACGTAAAGGATTATGTGTGAGAACCGTTATGCATCATTTTAGATGGTCCTCTCATGTTGTTCGGTCTTAACACTTCATGCATTATGTCATGCACTAGATAGCCAAAAGTATGTAGACACCAGCCTTTTGAATCTCTATAAACAAACAGTGTCTATAGGGTGGGTTGTAGTGACAGCTCAGTGGCCCCCAGTGTGACATTTTATTGATTTCCACATCTTCTAAAACAAGTTCATCAGCTTTCCACCCCACCTGCCTAAAATAAGAAAAGCAAAGAAATGGTTTGCCAACTTTGATTGGCAGCTTGGTTGGCTTGGCTGATGCAGATGAACAAAAAGATGAACAAAATTGAAACAGGACCTATTATTCAGCATCTGTGCTAGTCCTCATAGTCATGTTCCAAATCTAGTAGATGCCTTGAATGAATAATGGACTACTTACATATAAAATGATTAGTTCTCAAACCTCTGGTTTTATTGCTCAAGCTCATTTATGCACTGCTGTATACTGGACTAAATGCATTTACTAAATGTTATGTTTTTATTTAATATTTTATTTATTTCCTTACATATTCTAGCATAAGAATTTGATCATACTCCTCTTAATATTACATAATCTCGAATATATTCGTCTACATATTATTAGATTTGATTTTAATTCTTAAATTTTTAACATTTTCCCTATTTATTTAGCTTCTAATTATTTAAACTATCACTATAAACACCGATTAGATCATTTAGTTCATCTAAGCTTCCCAAGGAAGTTGGGTCCCTTTTTGAGCCTTGGTCCTCCCATTGTTTCTTTCATTATAATGCTTGCAGAGTATTTCCTTGCCACTGTCGCCCAGGCTTGCTCATTGTGTTCTGGGCTTCGATAATAGAAAATCATGGAAACTCATAAAGCTGCTTTGAGACAATGCTTAATTGTGAAAAGTGCACCAGAAATAAGTCTGACTTTGACTTTGTGTGCACAGTTATGAGTCCATGTCATGCAAGAACTGAAGAGGGTTTATGTGTGATTTGGACATTATTAGACACACAATGTGCCGTTTCAATATTGCAATTGTAATTAAATACAGAAAAAGCAGCTATGCTTTGAATAGCCATGCTTTATCTTAGCATGGGGAAATATAAAAGTTACTTATTAATTGGGATTTCTCATGTTTCTCATTAGAAGAATTTCCCATCGATGGATACGAGAAGTTTGTAATGTGTTAAATTTGTCTTGTCATTTGTTCCTTCATAAGCTTTAGAAGGTATTCAAAGGACACTGGAAGACCAGGAGGCTGGTGCCCCCACACTAAATAAGCATGTATCCTGTTGACTACGAGCATAAACCTTCTATTTTTCTTAAGTTAAACAGCTGACCTAGATTTCTAAGTTCGTATAAAGCTTTCCACAACATATGCATTGACAACAACCCAGCACTGCCAGAGGCATTTGCTTTGAAGCAAATTGGCTACAATTAGCGTAACATGCGGCTAAGAAATCAAAGGAAGCTAACGTAGGTTTGGTAATGATTAGCACAGTGGACTTTGAGCTAGTTCCAGCCTCTTATGTCAGTCCACCTAGCTGGATTCGGGTGATGTTTCCACACATCACGTTGCTTTTCAAGTTGCCCAATAATTCTGAAAACCGGAGCTGCCAAACCATCAAGATGAAATAATCTGGCCGCATCAGACTCAGTGACTCAGATTTGCTGTGGTACTCCTCCAGCAATAAAACACAGCCTCGTTTTTTCACCAAGTTTGATTGAATGACATAAACACTGAACACAGTCTGCTTGAACCTGTTTACTGAGAAGCTGCTTACACCTGCTGCAGCACTTTTGGAAGAATTTGTCCAGATTTATGGAATGTGAAGCGTTCGTATGTAACTGTTTTCTCCAGTTAGTGGCTCATTGGCTCTTGTAGGTAAAGGTGAACAGGCTCTGACAGTGAGACAGTAGATTTTCTCTTCTTACCCTGGGTTTTGCTGGTCAGGGCCCAGCCATATGCATTCCCAGTCCGTTGCAGGACTAAGTCGGGGTTCCCTTGATGGTGGAATGAGCTAACCCCCTCCCTCAGACAAAGCCAGTAGGGTTTATATTGGGTTTTAGTCGTGTTCCGGACCAATCGGGCCAGTGGCCAACAAGCAAATATTAAGATATATTCTGAAAAGAATCTATCGATTGTTGATACAAATAATGGATTATTGGGTAGGGATGGGCCGATCCACATTTTTAAAGTTCCGATCTGATTTCAGTAAGCAACTGCTGGTACAATTCTGATAAGACTCTGAGAGGTTTTCATTGTAATATTATGATTTGTATTGTTGGTCTTCTCCACACTAAAGACTAACGACTAATGAGTCACAGTATTCGCTCACTCATTTGCAGAGTGAAGTTGCCACATGCTTATTGGTCCTGATACCATTATAAAATCGGATCAAACCCTTGAAGGTTGAGGCACTTGTACTAACAATAAAGATGATTATCTTGTTCAAAAATGCATCATTTTAATAAACTTTCCTACTAATACAAAATATACTAATTTATTTCCAGTCAAACTTAAAAGCCACTCATGAGCAAGGTATCAGCAATCCAGTTTGTGGAGAACTAGCTTCTGAAACTAGAGAGTGTTTATGAGGCAAGGCAAACTCCTATTTTCGTCGAATTTGAACACACCCGATTTCCAGACGTTAAGATAAACGCTAAAAACTGTAAAAACATCATTGTTGCATCTCCATTTCAACTCCATTCACAATTCAATAGCATGTCATACTTTTAACATTAATATAACTAATTTACTAAGCTGAAATGGCTTTATTGAAAGGGGACATCTGCTCATCAGAAGCTCCTCCATGGAGGAGGGATTATAGAATACTGTAGTACAATTGACAACCTTTTTAGGAGCTTAACCTGAGATGCTCCCACACTTGACGATCTTCTTCCTAAGGCTGACATCTTGCTTCTCACCAGTAAGTGCTTATGTCAAAACATTCATCGTCGGAGCCAGAAATATGCGTGTTGACGTCATCCGCTCATCGACTATTACATTATTTGGCAACTAATTTGGTGGTTGATCTTTAGCCGATTTAGTCTCGATTAAACTTTGCACCCCTTCTAACACTTAATCTCAGGTTTAGGAGTGCCTGTTTTTGCTTATGTAAGTGCAAAACATGCCTCTGTGGGCATTTAGGATTGGTTCCCACCTTGTGCCCTGCACTGGTCTTTGTTTGGGCCCTTGCTCTCGGATCGAGTTGAATAAAGGATGGATTTCCAAGTGAAGGACTCTGGCTCTTAATTGCAACATTATTCTTTACATCACTAAATGGGTAAAAATAAAAAGATTAAAATATATCACGTTACACTGGTTTTATTTAGTTTACGCTTTAAGTACTGCATTGACTTCAGCGTCCTGCTAAATCACCAAACCTGTGTTGCCCATCCAGAGAAAAAGTACTGGACTACTATAGAATCGTTTTTCATATCAAGATTGACCTGTTGACCTGTTATTTTGATTGTCTTATTAGACATTCTTTCAAGAGTTCAAGAGTAAATGCAACAGTTGCTTTGTAAATCAAGAATAAAACTTACTTCTAAGAATCCTTTTTTTGTATTCCATATAAAATCATTAAGGGTTCCTCAAAGCAAAGTATTTTTCTGAGGATGGGGATGTTATTTGAATTTTATAGCTCAGGTTTTAAGCCCTATTAAGATGGGATTAGTTTTACATGACGAGATATGTTTTACTGTACCACCAGGCTGATTTAAATCCTTCCCGGATTCAGCCTAATCCTTGGTAGGATTGGATTAGTTTAGCATGGGGGTGTCAGTGATTGGATTTTTACACATCTTATCAGTGAGAAATCTCTTCAAGTTTCTAAATGAACATATTTAAGCTATAAATGCACTTTCTTTGTTTACTTTATTGCACTTCACAACATTTATTTCCAGAGAACTTCCTTGTTTGTGGGAAAAAAAAAAACGAAAATGTGTAAGCACTCACTTATGTGTAATTACATTACTTTTTGTTTTTAGTTATAAAAGTTGTAATGCATTTATCATAATTGGCCCCGCCCTCCTCAGTATTCTCCCATCATACCTTACTTTTGAATCGCTTAGCAGTCCAAGTTTTTGTCCTGGCTTTCTCTGTTTCCTCCACTGTTTTTAAATAAAACTTCATTTTTTGCAGAGATCAGCATTCCTCAAAGATCAGAACATCAGTTCATACTACTGATAGACTGAAAGCATATTCATGTTGTGCATTTAAGTCTAAAACAACACTTTATACATTTATGGAACCATTAAAATCATTCCTTTAATCAGCAAAGAGTATCTAGCTTTTCGCAGTTTTTTTTATTTGATCCTTTCTGGCTCTCTAATTGATAAGGGAATAGAGTCTAGTCGAACAGTTTTGTGACTCTGTTAAAGCCTTGGTTGTAAATTTGGGAAAACCTCAGACTGACTTTGTGTGCTAGAAGACCTACGGCGAATAGCAGGGGTCACAGATCTATTTTTTCAACGTGAAGCGACATCTGCCTGTGAAAAAAACAGAGATAGCACACGGGCAAGACTAAAATGATCACAGGGCTTTGAGTTTGGTAAAAAAACAGGTCAGTTTAACTGTAATTTTTAACTGTGATTTCCTGTAACAAGGAAATTACCACAAGACCAAATGAACATTTAGTCCTGTTCTGATAGAGCTAGTCTGATTCAGATCATTCCGATTCTTCTGTCTAGGCTGATTACTCAATTTTGGAGTTATACAATAAAATCGATGGTTAGAATCCTTAATGAATTGAAACAGTGCTAATAAAGTAAGTTCTTGTATTAAGCTACCATGCATGTAATTATCTACTTTTTTATCATGCCCACATGGATTCAGTCGATTGCAATATTGAGTAAACATCATTTATGGGCTTTCAATGAAGATAATGAAGATAACATGACTTGTAAATGTGGCGTTTAGCCAGAAATTCACCAT
The DNA here is from genome assembly GCA_033117975.1 of Parotocinclus spilosoma. NCBI lineage: Eukaryota > Metazoa > Chordata > Actinopteri > Siluriformes > Loricariidae > Parotocinclus > Parotocinclus spilosoma. Next base: position 1,692,160 of record JAVSBV010000083.1, on the reverse strand, counting down.
TTCTCCCAAGTTCCTATGAGCTCCTAATAACAGCTGGAACATTTTCAGTCCACAATCATTTTGCCTTTATGTAAGGCTTTTTATGGTTACGCTTTGATTTACAGACCAGATGTTCTTCTCAGGTTTAGTGGGTATCAATAATGAATCAATATTTTGTGGAAGTGGTTATGATGTCATGCTGGGATTGTCTGGAGCAGACTCGATTAGTGTAGCTTGATAGTATACTTGCACTGAGGTGTACAGACAGTATTAAAAGCTTTTTTTTGTCCCAGGGTGCACAAAGTATTGAACGTTCAATGTGAGGCAATGACGTGGTGTGTGTGTGTGTGTGTTTGTGTGTGTGTGCGTACCATGTTTGTGTTACACTGTGGGGACCAAATTTCATCATTAGGAAAATGCTTTCTTACAGCACCTGCAGCTTTTATGTCAAATTTTTTGATTTAGGTTACTGTGCTTAAGGTTAGGGTTGTGCTAGGTGTAACTGTAGAATTGATTAGGTACATTAATCCTTCCTTGTCTTTTATGTCAATGGAAAGTCTCACAAGGATAGCAAGACAAGCATGTGTGTGTGTGTGTGTGTGCGTGTGTGTGTGTGTGTGTGTGTGTGTGTACCATGTCTTCCTATACGTGTGAGGACGTTTTGATAGGAAAGCCTAGGAATTTCCATGTAAATATCCTGTCTGTATTTCCTGTCTGAATATAATGTCTGTCACTAAACTGGCCATTAAGAAATGAAAAAACAAACAAATAAACAAACAGTAGTTGCAGTCGTATGCCAGTTACCTTAGGGGTGAGGAATCTTTTAAATGATCATATCCTGATTGTCTTAGGCTAGAAAACTGCCTACGATACATATCAAAATGTTTCTTTTATTACCGTTTAAGGATAATTTCCAGTCTTACTAATTTCTCCACTCTTAAAAATCTAGTTCCACTAAACAGACGTCACATAGGTTGGATTTAAACAAATGTTTTAAACACACTATTGTATATCACCCCAACATTTTTGGTCCAGTAATATCATAACATAAAATCATCATATAATCTAATTATCTAATCCTAATTTATACTGCGGTTACACCATGAATCATTAGTTATGGTAAAAGTAGTTCAAAATCAGTCGTGATTCTGTGGGTTTTTTTATTCACTGGAAAATTGCATGTTAGAGAAGTAGTAGAGATTATCAGCAATTTATAAAAAGTAACTAACTCTCATTTTTGGCGGTTTTGTTGAGTATAGGATGCTCGGTCAGGCGTGTCACGGCGTCAGTAATCTTCAAATGCCTTTATTATTGTTGTTGGATTTAGCTCTATTTTTGGCTGTCGCACCGGTGTGTGGTCTTGTGCTATCTGGCTTTCCGCATAATATTTGAAGCGCTTCCTTTTTAGGGCGTTGAACAGGTATGTTGTGTTTCCACCAGACATGCCAGTCGTGTCTTGCATGCCTTGCATAGTTTTCTGATGTTACATAGTCGTCTGTTGTTTAACATAACATCCATTCAATAGAACTGATGATGATTGTTTAAGTCACCAGCTCCTAGGTTGCTAAATAAACTTGATAAAAAAAAAGAATAATTTAACTGTCTCTTTTAGGGCATAAACGAGCTGGACTAGGAAACGAAGTAGCATCTGGTTGTTAAAACACCTTGGGATGCCATGTGTGCATTTATGATGCAAGTAAAAAAATGTCTTAAATACGACGGTTCACTCTTTTAAATCATTCCCAATCTAAATTCATCATATTAGTGGGACTGTGATAGGCTAGCGGTTGAGGTACTGGACTCTGGACCATAAGGGTTCAAATCCCACCTCTGCCAAGCTACCACAGTTGGGCCCTTGAGCAAGACCCTTAACCCACAACTGCTTGGACTGTTAGACTGTGTATAGGTTGTAAGTTGCTCTGGATAAGGGTGTCTGCTAAATGCCATAAATGTAAATGCCATAAATGTAGACTGGATGAGTTGTAAGTCGCTCTGGAATAGAGCATCTGATAAATGCCGTTAATGGTTTATACAACCAAACTTAAAGCAGAGACCAAACTAAAATTCAATTACTACCCATATTTATACATGTATTTTATAACACAAATCAAAGTTCAGGCACACTTTTAAACCATAAGGTATTACAAAAGTTGTAGGTCATATAACAATAGTCAGATTTTGTATGAATTAGCAATACTGCTTCATTCTTAAGTTTGGTCTGCTAGACATTAACAATTTTTTTAGAAAATCAACAAAAGATGACCAGGTGTGCCCAAACCTTTGCATGAGACGTTTTCAGAATGTTTAAACCCCAGTTAAGCTTGTGCGGTGATGCATAGCAACTACCCAAGCATGAAAGGTCATTGGGAAGCTCTAACCCAATGAGCTACAGGTGGAACGATGCCTAATTAGGTCACTTCATTCAAAGCTTAAGTCACTGTGCATTCCATAGTCTCTTGAAGATCACGAGGAGGAGGGAGAACGGTTGTTGCCATGCTGCAAGCAGCCTGCTCATGCCAGCATTGTCAGTCAATCTTGAATAATGCATATCCAGGGTGTCCAGGATACAGAGAAGCTTTCAGAACTCGCCAAACAGATTAGCACCAGTTCTTCTCCCAGCTCTGACTTTTAACCCCGTAGAACGTATTTAGGGTCTCTGTAGCAAAGAACGTTAGCTACTGGCTAACAGCGGAAAGTCACCTCAATGCCTTTTCTCTTTCTTTTTCTTCATTGCTGGAACAACATGGAGAACATAGCAGAAGTTCGATTAATCAAGGAGTTAGCTCAGTGGCCCAGTTTAGTTCTGTTGGCATGGACGGTCTGTCCCTGAAAACTCCTTAAAGGAGAGAAAAGTAGCTTTTGTCAGGTGGTAACATTCAGTCAACTGTGATTCCAGCTAGCCAGCAAGACATTCACAACCTGACGGACTAAAATGTAAGTTGGAGTGTACATTCATTATCCTGACTACAATAATAACTTAAATACGAACATCTGTCATTTAATATGACTATTTATTTCATTGTGTTGCAAAATGTGACTGTGGTAGCCTAGCTGTTAAGGTACTGGACCCTGGGCCTGATGGTCCAGTGGTTCAAATCTCACCTCTGCCAAGCTGCTACAGTTGGGTCCTTAAGCAAGGCCCTTAACCCACTATTGCTTGAATTATAAGATTGAATTATAAGACTGCATGAGTTGTAAGTCGATCTGGATAAGGGCGTCTGCTAAATAATGTAAATGTTACAGAAATAAACAAATCAACATGGAGGAGAGTAAATGCAACGCAGTCATTTTAAACAACAAATTGCTGCTACTTCTGTTATCTGGACATGGTTTTATAAAAAGTCTGGCAAAGATCAGAATGCAAGTTACGTAACAGATCTGTTTATCAGATCAGGACTCAAACACAACTTACCTTTTTTACCACTATCACAAAAATTATGTTGAATTTACAGTAAATGTGCAATATTTTGATACGTATCGTTAACGGGGTATAAAATTTTGGTCCCAATAAACAGCCCTAACTCAAATGATCAGTTTTTTTTCTTTAAAAGAGAGTCTTATGTTGGGCTTGTCATTTGCCCTTCAGTTTTATTTACCAGAATTTATGCTCAAGCATGTCCAATGGTGGATAAAGTACAACTCGTGAGTTAACAACATGAACATTGTGTTAAAGTAGAGATACCCATGGTAAAATATTACTCCAGTAAAAGTAGAAGTCCTCCTTTGGACCCCCACATGAGTAAAATTTCTGAAGTATTTTCTTTCAAACGTAAAAATACAAAGTATTGAAAGCAAAAGTACCATGACTTATCACTTTATCTTTTTTATATTATCATTTTAGGTCAAAAGACAGTATTGTCACTCGTTACACCAAACAGAATGTCATTAATTAATCAAACAGGTCAAAACAAGTGTAAAACAAAGTCCAGGCTATGTCCAGAATATAGTGTTTTATGCTCTATAATATAGTGTTTTATTAAATGTGGGTGGCACTGCTGCCTCACAACAAGAAAGTCCCAGGTTCAATCTCAGGGTGAAATTGTCTGGGTCCTTTCTGTGTGGAGTCTGCATGTTCTCCCAATGTCTGCGTGGGTTTACTCCGGGTACTCCGGTTTCCTCCCACAGTCCAAAGACATGCGCGTTAGGTCAATTGATTAATCTAAATTGGCATTGACATTAAGTGTGTTGTGTGTGTGTGTGTGTGTATATATATATATATATATATATATATATACATACATATACATATGACTAGTCTTGAGATGAATTTGTGTATGGATATAACCTTGTTTGTGTCGCTGAAATGGCCAAGGATGCCGATAGCGACATTAAAGAAGTCAACATCTAGGCCACCCATGGAGGACGGGTCCCCTGTTGAGTCTTGGTCCTCCCGAGGTTTCTTCCTACCACTTTCAGGGAGTTTTTCCTTTCCACTGTAACCCTAGGCTTGCTCAACTTGGGACTGGCCTTTTAAGATAATGTAATACTGTAAAGCTGCTTTGAGACAATGATCCATTGTAAAAAGCGCTATATAAATAACATTGAATTGAATTGAATTGAATTGAAGGGTGTGTCCATGGAAAAGCAGGGTTCAAATTTGGAAAAAATGCCTTAACTTCTTAAATTCACTCTTGAAAAAAACAACAGACTGCTTATTACATTTAATAGCATGCAAAATGTAATAGCATTAATCTAGGGAGCACATTTATTACACTATATAAACTTGAGGGAAATAATCACACCTACTAATTGTGTCAGAATTCTATTTATTAAATATATTATCTTAACAAAGGATGCAGATGGTTTGCAAAGTGTTATTTTTTACTACAAATTACTACCTTTTTTAAAGTTTTTCTTTTAGTGCTATATTTTTGGCCAAGTACCTTATTTTATTCTATTATATATTTATTATATGATAATAGCAAATAGTGTGGTTTGGCTGAAAAAAACCAAATGCTTTATGTCCATTTAAGTGTATAACATTAGTGCTAGGATTTCATTAAAACCAGCAAAGCAACAAACAACTGGAAATCAGAAGTAAATCGTTTTCGTAAACGTCGTAAACAGTGTCCAGTGAGGTGAGGGTTGCTAACTTCTGCTAAACCGCATCATTGTTCTTCAACAGCTTAGTCAAAGCCTAATTAACAAAGGTAATTACATGGCTTAGATGAATGAGGTATTTAGCATTTTGACTCGGTGTTAATTACTGTAGTTGCATTTACTGTCAATGCAATACTTCAGGGTTAGGCAAATTACCATAATCCACAAACACCAGTCGATCAAAGTGACTGGTCATTAAGACCTTAGCTGGTGCACTTTACACTGAAATGGGTCTCTGCACATCTTTGGCTGTAGGACATCAAAGGCTGGAGTCAAACAGCCTGTTAAGTACACAATAGTGGATAGAACTGAATGTTATTTAACCACACAACACAATAACAAGCAATATAACTGCTCTGTAGGGTACAAATATTGTGTTGGTAATCCCCAAAAAGCTTAGTGAAACTTACAAGGATTGTCAATGGTTATCCAATTCATTTTAACCTACTAACACTGCTAGACAGTTACGTTGTGCTTAAGGAGTAAAAAAATACTGCGGCCATTACTTTCGAGTGGAGAAAAATAAACTAGAACACAATTTTCCCAGTGCAATGGCGATGAAACGATCAGTTGTGTCGCTTGATTTTCTGTTCAGTAAACCATTTCTGTAAAACATAGTTGTTTACTTTTCATGTTTACTTATTTGAGTAGTTTAGAAGGAACATTCATTGGTTAACTCTGGGCGCAAGGCCAGGAACAAACGTAGACGGGGCGGCAATCAGTCGTAGGGCGCACACACACAGTCATGCACACAGACACACACTAAGGACCCCTTTTAGAAACACCAATTAACCTAACCGAAACACCCGGAGTGAACCCAAGAAGACCACGGGGAGGACACTCCACACATAGTGGGCCCAAGCTGCTACACCCTGGGATTGAACCTGGGACCTTCTTGCTATGAGGTAGCAGTGCTACCCACCGAGCAGGAACAATGAAATAAAAATTTAGATTAAGAGTTATAACTTCATAACAATATTACATGACTTTTAATTCATAAGCACAGATAAAAGCTTGGTTATTTGCATATCACTGACAGTTATGGATTTGCCAAAACGTGCATCCCTATAAGTTTTCCCTCTCCTTTAACCCTGCCTATCATGGTCGGGATCACAAAGAGTGCAGAGATTAAGGTGCTGGACTATGGGCTAGAAGGTGTAAGGTTCAAGCACTGCCAAGATGCAACCGCCGCTGTTCTGCCACAAAAGCACAACCTAGATGGGACGACAGTTCAGTGCAGAGCCCTGCTGGAGTTGTCGTTTTAGCACCAGGTGATGATTCCCCTCCCTAATCACTACTGGGTCTCAAACCTGGAAAACTGCCAGTTGCCACCACAATACCCAGGCTTAATCACAATATGACATTTCACGTATTGTTTGTTTTTTAACACTGATCACAATGTAAGTTCATCTTTAGATGCATATATCGTTTTTAAATCGCACAGTCAGACAAACCCAAGCAAATACGCCCACAAAGAAATCATTAGCCGAAAGTTTGTGCTGAGCCTGTCAATGGAAGAGTGAGGGCACCTCGCACATTTATCCTCTGCATTTTATGCATGACTAAACAATTGATTTTTGCAAATCATTTTAATACATTATCACTCCCTCACCTACTATTCCCAAAGGGCCGCTGGTGTGGAACTGAACCACGGTATGTCTTTAGCAATAATGCAAAATCAATGACAAGAAACAGAGCCATCATCTCCTTAACTGCACACTGCTACTCCACTGGTTTCTATTTAAATCAACAGTATGTTCAAATAAAAGATGCAGTTTTACTGCAGGGAAAATTCGTTTACACAGACCTTTTAAAAACAAAATAAGGTGAATGAATTCATGGAAACTAAAGTAAAACTCTCTTATATGCCAAATCAAAACACATTGAGATCTGAGCATATTACTTTGGCTGCTCCAAATGCTAAACAAGCTAGTGTTTCGGAATAGATATATGTATGGTAATTCTTTCATTTATCTCCTAGATACGGCCAGTGAGAGAAGCCCTCTCCTATTTGCAGATCCATTCATCTCTCAAAGCCTTAAACATATAATCCAAAGGAAGACAAAGCAAAAGTCCAGCACCAGTTACCCGGGATTAAATATTCATGATGTATGCCTCTCTCTGCTTTTACACTGACAGCGTCCATGCTTGCTGCTCTTTGATATGGAGTCGGCTAAGGCGCTTACGTGCTCACTGGCCCATGAACAGGGACGACAGTGCAATCAGAAAAAAGTACCAGAATCAACATGAAATAGCCAGCAATTACTGGCACTTTCTTCGCCACAGTGGGTGGAAACAAGGCTCATATATAAATTCACCGTGTTCTGGAAGAGCTGACAGTCCTTGTGCTGGGTGGAGGGAACAAGAAAGTAACTGTGCCCATAAGAGATTATGTACTCATTCTAGTTCTGTCACTTTGTGTTTCTACATCTGTCAATAACCTTGCAATCAAGACCTTTAGAAGACTTCATTTAAATAGCATAGACGACTGCTTTTAGAGGCTGATTTTAGCCTTCTCTTAAAGTCCCTTTTATTAATTCAGTCCAAAAATTTAAGCCAATGTCACCCAAGGACTACTTCCTTCCATATTTTAGACATCTGTATAGACAAACAACAACAGTAACAACAAAATCAGAACCAGATTTCAATTCAAGAACGAGTAAACAAAGGAAAATATTCCAGTTTTATGTAAATAAGGGAGAACTGTGGACCTTCTGTTAATACGTGCTCAAACCATCTAGAAATCTGGATTAAAATGATGAGACTGGTAAAATAATCAAAAAACTTTCATTTATATTTCTAACATGAACTGGTTCTTTTTCAGCATTCTGTACTGTGCTGTATTCTCCCTCTACCATCTCTACATATTACATGTTTCATTTAAATGTTTTATTATATAATGTTAATTATGTTGATTGCCCAAATGAGGATGGGCTTCTCTTCTTAGTCTGGTTCCTTTTAAAGTTTCTTCCTCTTTATCTCAGGGAGTTTTTCCTTGCCACTGTGGCCAGAATCAAATCTGTAACAATTGTTCATGCATCAATGTTGCTGCTTTGTGACAATGTCTATTGAAAAAAGCACTACACATATAAAACTGAATTGAATTGCTGCAAAAAAAAAACCACTGTTCTATTACCAATCTGTTTAGCAATAAAAAATACATGATCAGGTTTAACCTTCTACATATACAACAAAATCACTGTGCTTTCTTTTTCTAGGTGATATGTCAGCTATATCTGCAATAAATACATTTTTTTGTTCAGTTAAATGACCTCAGTATTCAGTATTTACAAGGCTGATAAGGTATAAACAACATGCAGTTTGGTAAAAAAAAAAAAAATTCTCTAGGCTCCGAATCTGTAAAGATACATGTATAAGCCTTAAAGACGCATCAAGTTCAACCACAACAACACAGCTGTTAACATAGTGTCTGTCAGACGCTTTGTACTGTTTGTGTGTATGCCTTAAGCCAACATAACGATGTGGTAGAGTAAAAAGTGCTATCATGTGTTTTTCCGCCTTATTTGAACAGTTCCAGTCATTTCTGACTTTTTGCTACATTTCCCGCTTTATGACCTTAATGTTCGTGTGCAATTGTTTGTCTCAACACTTGAGCTGAATGGGTTTTTTTTTATCATTGTCGTAACAAGGCAAATAATAAGGGGTTGTGACCATTACAGCTCTTATTTACTGGACCTTACACTTTTAGACCCAAGTTCCTTTACTTCAGGGCTGTCATTCAGATTTCCAGTTCTCAGAATCCTTCTCTGTTCAGCTGTAAATCCTGATATTACGGTCCTTTGACTGTTTTACAGAGCCATTTAAATAAGAGAGCAGGGTGGAAAAGTGTGTCAAGGGTCTGTAACAGATGTCCAGTGGACTTTCTGCTCTCCCTTTGGCTAATTTAGCACTATATTGAGCCTTCAGGGAGGATTGATGGTCCGAGAGGAGGGGCCTGCTCGCCTCCACATGAACAAGTCCCAGGAGGAAGCGGCCACAACTTCCAACACTTTATTACTGGTCAATTTGGAGTCTTCTTTCACTTGGGTGACATGGCTTAGGAGATGTCACAGACTGGCCAATCAATACTTGAAGCTTAGCGAGTTGAAGTGTCTGCCACCACGAATGGCAGCAGCTGTGGCCGCACTCACTCTTGACCTGTTTATCGGACGGTAATTACTTGCGAAGTGCTCAACGTTTGGCTCGGGCTGACCACACCACATTAATGAAGACCAAAATATATGTCTTGGAGGCCTGAGACATCAATCCGATCTTGAGCTTGACCAGTGCATTTTAAACGAAACGGTGATTGATATAATGTTAAGAACATACCAATGAAAAAAAAGCTCAGCTCTCTTATGTTATTTATGATCCCACAACTGATTATTCGACCAATTTTCTAAATAGGCGTTGACGTTTGGAAATGAAGCGCATTGCCTTTAAATGGTGGAATTCCCTCACGCAGAATTTACAAGCGACTGATATTTCTCACTTTATTTCCTTGAATGAAGAGCACGAGCAGGCTGCAGTTGTGTTAGGCTGCGGTTGCCTGTGGCTCAATGTTCTTGACTTGTGGTCTAGCAAGCCGCTCAGCATGTAAGCAAGCCAAAGCCCACTAGCCAGAGAATGTATTGATCCCATGGATTTCCTCCAAAAGATGCGATAATGATACGTCTTGGCCAGATTTAGCTGAACAAACTGTTAGGGAAGTGTGAAACCAATTTTGAAACACAAAAGACCGGTGTTTTCAGTTGTGGCGCCTCAACGACAAAGTAAAAATCTATAGGAGACATTGAAATGCCTTTATCTAGTAAAGGCTGTTGCATTAATGTGTAACTGAAACTTTAGCGGATGTGTAGGAGCCTGTCCTGCTCTGTGGAAAAAAATATACCGCAAATAACGTAAGAGAATATCCCTCACATTTTGTAGACTGTTCACAATAGTTTTCGTTTGTGGGTTTTAAAGGAAAAGGTTACTGACATTACCAAAGTATTTTTTTTTTTTATTATTGGTAGTCTTAATAACAACCATGTCTACTATATTATGTGTGGAAAATAGAGATGATTGTGAAAAATACGGTACTAATGAAATACATTTAACTCGAGTCATTTTTCGATGTGAATCAATGCATCTTTGCTTTAAGCTTCTTAGTAAGTCAAAGTACTCGAGTTCTGTAAAATAATACTTCAGAAAACAGATTATCTTTTTTAAATCCACAATCTATATTCCATCATTTAACTGATTAAAATGCAATTACTGATGGCTCTAACCACTCAAAATCACCACTGTCACCATTTTGATCACAATTCATTTTCAATTACTTGGTCAATTTCTTTGCTCATGAAAAGATACTAATCTGGTGTGGATTTCTCAAAATCGTCGCACTGCTAAGAGCATCCCCAATTCCGTCGTGACATCATTTGGTAATTGACAAGCATTCCCTAAAACCTTTGTAATTAAAGAAGCTCGTTAACTACATCATTAATAAAGTGGTAGCTGGGACACTCGTTAATCTTGATATGCCTCTTGGTTGTGTCTGAGAATGTGTTACTAATGAGAGCAAACATAGGGTGGGAAAAGGAGCGCATAAAAATCACACACACAACAACACGTGTCGTTATATAAACAACAAACATTTATGACCGAATAAGTGTTATTTTGATCATTAACAAACCGCGGCGTTGTAATCTGAAGGGATGAACTGCTTACATGCTTTGCCCCGGCTCTTTTTGTCAGTGGTTCGTTCAATCATTCATTTTCACCCTCAACTACAGTCGATTCCGGTTAATGGGACCACATCGGGACACGATAGTTTTGGTCCTAATAACCGGCTGGTCCGATTAAACGAAAATGCTTTATGTTACAAGACGGGACGTGCTATGTAACATATTAAATGTTTATTAAATTTTTATTGTGCGAACGTACAACCAAGAACTACTGTTGCTTACCAACTTTGTTTATTGAAAAATACATTTGCTAAAAGTTTTTAAAGTTTTTCAAAACGATCTACAACACAATGTATAGGTACTCAGCATGCGAAGGATAATACTGTAAAAAACAAGTTCTTACTAAATTC
>JAVSBV010000083.1:1657818-1674427 GCA_033117975.1 Parotocinclus spilosoma | reverse complement strand
CACACACACACACACACACACACACACACACACACACACACACACACACACACACACACACACACACACACACCCTCTTAAAGGACATACGAGGGGGAGCAGCCAAAATGTTGGCTGCACCTTTTATTGCAGCATATGAAAGGCACTGAACAAAACCCACACCCTGTTTTCATTAGCTGCATGTCATCCAGAAACAGACAGAGAACACATCAGTTTTCTTTACAGTTTTCTTACCTATGCATCTCAAGTTACACCAAGCAGCTGGGCATCAAAGGCACGGGCAGGAATATGCTATTTTAATATTTTGCCCTGAAGTATATATGTTTTAAAAAGAATGCGGTGTACGCTAAAAATCACCATATGTCCTATTAATTCTTTTTTAATAGAACGTTGCATTTTGACATGGGCCAAGGTATCGAATTAATCTGAAACCTAGTTTATATTAAACATTTGACATTCCTGATAATAGTCTCTTTTATTTTTTCTTACTTTCTTATTTTCGTGTCATCTGTTTTCACTCAGCCCATTTGCAAATGTCCCTCACTGTGGGTAAAGAAAGACACTTCTTACATTTTGGGTTCATGTAAAAACAAAACCAGATGTTTGTCAGAAAGGGGCAAAGAATATGAAATCTGTGCACATACAAATATACACAGATGTGTGTGTGTGCGTGTTTGTGTGTGTTTGTGTGTAAAAATCACCTACATTATTCATTAAAATGACATGAAATGATGTTTAAATGTGTGCACTGTGTCAATATAGAACATAAAGCTTATTTGTAATTTGTTTATAATTTAATCATGACAGCCATTTAGTACTTAAATGGTATTGCCCTTGTATGGAGATTAATTCATATTAATATGCATATTATAAGCACAAATGCCAAAAAGGCATCACCCTGTTTCCACATCTGAATGTATTTTAAGCGTAAGGGCACAATTGTACCGTCATGTGGACGTACAGTACTATGAACTGAGCAAAGCGCTGAGCGTTCTTTCCAGGTATTTGTCAGACTGGCCATACCGCCTTGTAACACACTGTAAAAGCCTGTGTAGTGCAACTGTATTCATAATGCCAAAACATTTAGGAGTAGCACATATGGATAATCATAAAACAGCTGCTACCAAACAGGGCTTAGTTTTATGTTTTATTACAATCTTAAGAATGTCCTACAGAGATTAATAAAAAAAAAAGTAATGATTTTCTCATTCATTCATTTCTCAAATATCAGAAGGGGTTGCCAAATCTCGAGTCGATATTAATATTAACACAACAAATTTTGAATTTCCAAACAAATATTACTAACAAATTAATACTAATGTTAACTTGAATTATGGTGTCTTTTTCCCAGGTTTAGTCCACTCTTTAAATTATTATACAACATATAAATATACAACATGGCAGCAGAATTGCCAACACAAATCTCTACAGAAATGTCTGTGCATTCTTATGACTGCAAATGACTAAATTATAGTAAAGGGAAAATTATATGTCCTTAATATTGCAATTGACAAAATAATAAGCAAATGTCCATTTTTTAGCATATCCCTCTAATATACAGATATTTCCCTTTATTATGCTTGCATCAGCTTATTCCTTTTCCAATCCATACTTGATCATCTTAACGCTTTGCCTCATTGTTCTGGTAAATACGTGTACCATCAAGCTGGTTGTGTGTTAAAGCAGAGTGAGCAGAGAACATGGCCAGTGTCATTACCATGCACAACTCTCTGTAGAGAAAGAACCCTCTGCTGGAGATTTAAACCCATCACCGCCCTAAAATACACGTTATCGCACCAAGGGAGCCCCCGATGGCAAATTGCCTCGCTTAATGATCATTGGACTGCATTTGTCTGGCGCATCGCTCTTCCCTTCATGCAAATGCTAGTGCCATCCATTCTGACCAATAGCCATGCGTGATGAAGCAATTGTGACCCGTGTGTGATTAAAGATGATGGATCTCCTTGGCTGAAAAAAAAGGCGTACATTTGCACACCTTACAACGTCAGCCCGCATGACACACTTGCACGTATAAAATAAAGAGAGAGAAAGCGAGAGAGAGAGAGAGAGAGAGAGAGAATTAACGTGGCAGGATTAAGCCGAGGGGAATAACGGGGCGTCTCTTTAAAGCGTGCGCTGACTCGTGTATATTACAACAGCCCGATGCCCCCCCACCCCTACCCCCCGAGAGTCCAATAGCGAGCTAGAACAAGACGTCCCTCATCAGGAACAGCGCAGAATTACAAGTGCATGGAATTACTAAGCCAGAGCTGCCCGTCATGTCACACACTGAGTGAGGTAGCCCCCCGAGATGGAAAGATGAGGCACAAATGAAAGGATTCTCACGCACTGCAAATCATGATGGGGATGAGAAAAGTGAATGAGAAGAATATGAGACGATTCATGCGATGGTCGGATTTAACTGACAAATGACAAGACATTCAGAAATATATTTACCAGTGTTTCGGTCCTCTCAACCGCCCTATTCACTGGGTGTGTGACTGTGAGTGAGTGTGTGTATGTGTGTGTGAGGTTGAGCTAGCCTTCTCTTGGACCACTACAGCAGAAGGGGGATAAGACGGTGGGATGTGTAGAGTGTGTGGGGTGTGTGCGCGTACACAGCCGCGGCCCCCGAGACGCGTGACCCACGGTGATGGTCGGGAGCTGTTCGGTGACCTCCTGCCAGTTGCCCCCCCTCCTCGTGGTGATTAATTCAGCCTGCCCTTCACACACTGTGGGCTCGGAGACGTGTGTACCTCCATGCACTGGACCCCCCCTGGCAGAAATTTTCCACATACCCCTCTGCTATAACGCACACAAGCACACAAAAGCTCTCTGCAGGAACACGTGAACATGAAATCACCTGTCTGGTACAAGGCACGAAAAAAAAACACACACACAGCACAGCATACACGTTCACATATTCAGAAATTCTTGTTAGTGTTCATTTCAAGCTCGCCATTAAAAATTACACAGCTCACAAAATAACAGGGGGTATTTCATTACGGGATATTTCATTTTGAAGTGCTCACTAATTTTTGTAAGCAGTACATTAATGCAGATGGCGTACACCTGAATTCAGCTACGGAAAAGAGCGAAGTCCGTCAAGAAACCAAATAAAAACAAAATACTAGAAAAGTATACTTCTTCTTTAATGTACAAAATCTGTCAAAATATCTGTCTGTGCTTCTGGTCGCAAATGGCCACATGGTGGACATGCTTAGACCATTTCCGTTTTCTCACTAGGCAGATCACCATTCATCCACTACCCTTTTTAATTTGGCACCGAAAGCAAAATTTGGACATTTTTTAAATGCCTATTTTTCCCCCTCTCAAACTGACACTGGAAGGAAAATCCATTGTCAAGGACGGAGTGAAGAGAGCAATCTAGCATCAGGGTTATGAATTTCTGATCAGCAGCGAGAAGGCTTAAGGTAATCCCACTGGACAGCGTGCTCTGATGAACACCGACTTCGGGGGGCCCCTGTAACGGTGCAGACTCGCAATTGCAAGCGTCCTGACCATAATTTAAAGCTTCGCATCTGGACAACAAGCAGCAATTTAACTGCTGGAGAGGCTATGCAGATTACTTGAACCTGCACTTGCCTTTTCAACCCCCCCCCCCCCCCAATCCTCTTGCACTGGTTGTGTTATTTAAATTACAGTTCTGTCAAACACGTACAACGGCCAGAGTGACACACTGTTTAACAAACATATCTTAACGCGCTCCTCCAGGCCAAACACTTCTTAATGAATTTGGATTCAGACCCTTCCACTGGCAAATCACTAGTCTGGGCTGATGAGATGAATGGACAATGAGAGGAAAAAAGTGCTTCTGTACAGCAAAGCACGACAGACAAAAGCGGCTTATTTAACCTGCATTGATTTGATACAACACGGGTTAAAAAATCTAGGTTGTAATAACAGATTAACAAAATATACAACATTTCCAGGCCCCGTGTACAATTTACATTCATGCCTTTTCGGTGATCAAATGTACATTTTACTTCAGCACAAAAAATGTCAGGTGTAAACATACTTTGGATACGTTGTTGCCAGACCACTTAAACCAGCCAGAGGAATAAGGGACCCTGCCCAGGAGAACCCATTGGGAGAAACCCAAACCGTTTAAGGGTTATGTGAGGGAATGGTTCCGCCATACAGTAGCATCCCTCCCTTGCTCTGGCGGCATTATGTAACGATTGACTCTCCGTTCAGCGACATTAAATAATGAATACTAGGGGTTTAACTATATACACTGCTCAAGATTCGATTCACATTTCGATTTTCTCACAATTGTCAATTTTACATTTGATAAAATACATCCCTTTTTAATTTAAGCGTGCATTATGTACAAACAATGCACATTTTTGACTAGAACCCGAAATTTAAAATGTAAAATGTTAATTCAAACAATTAATTGAAGCAATGTGCACATTTCTTGTCTACAAATCTGAAACAAAAGTCGACGTTTTTAATGCACATTTTCATGCGCCCTCAGATGATGAGAAAATGCAGTTGTGTAAATGGAATAAAAACAGAATACGTGTGACATTGTCAGTGCTCTCTTAATATTTGCATCATGATGCATCGTTATACCCCTAATGACAACAGTATGCAAATTAATCGGTGCTCGGCTGGCGCATTGGCCATTCTCTAACCAACCACCGCCGTGACCTGAGCACCTTCTGATCGGGCGTAACACGTGGGCAAAACTGGCATGATTGTGAGAAGAAACCGGAAAGGAAAATTACTACAACAGCAAACCCTACAAGCCAGCATTAGATTATTCATCCTGCTTACATGCACCCTGTGAGATCTGATGATACACTCATTAACAGGATGCCCAAGCCCTTCATAGGCACAGTGTAAATATATTCAAATATGCTTTATGTTTTATATTTGCAAATACAAGTATTGTTTTTTCAGATTTCTTCCTTTTTCAATGAGCACCTCTATTTAAGGCTCATTCTAATCTGATATAGGTTTATTTTGCTTAACAGAATGTAGGGCTTAAACAAAACTACCCAGTTTAACACTAACAGTACAAAACTGTATTTTTTTTACTTGCTTGCTAAGCACTTCTAATATGCTTTTGCACTCGAGTCCAGCTTATAGTAGGAGGAAGCTGCTGTAATAGCCAAGGGAATTGCTGAGTACACAACAGAGCAACACAGATGGCTGTTAGCCCGTGGTAGACACGGCACATTCTTATAAAGGTCATGAATGTGGGCCATGTGGTCACATGGCCAAACGAACTTAGTAAATGTTATTGTACAGGATGACCTGGGAGGAGTGGGGTGCACTCTGAGAACCTCGGGTAGCACCAAGGTGCTTGTGATGAAAGCAAACCGTAACTGTTGCCGCCTCCCTGAGAGGATATGTGGGTCAGCTTAGCTGAAGTAAATGCCAAGACCTGATCTATTTGCAGCGTGCTTCTTTTCCTAACTAATAAATTGAAGTTTGCTACAAAGAGACAAAGCTTCACAGCTTCCAGAGTATAGCAGAGAAGAAAAAGCAAGTTTACGAGCATGTTTATCTTCTTCGAAGGAACTCTACAGATTGTAAGAGCTAAAACAACACGTTTCTTAACTTTATGGATTTTACCTGTAGCAAAATAGTTGAGTTTTACAGACTGCAGTGAGTCAGAATGAGTCCTAAACCAGCACAGGAAGTACAATCATGAGGTTTGGCTGATTTGATTCGCTCTGAAATATGGGCACGTTCAGACGAACATTGGCTTGCCCAGTGTGTGGAGAATGAGGAAATACTGGAGAGGACTATGAGGTTAGCTTATTTTAAGTATTGTCCATTCTTTAGGGGGTTAATTCCACTATTGGAATGGTTTCAACTGTAGAAAATCATTTCCAAATAACAATGTTGTGTTTTGGATTTGAAAGCTTGCAGTAATACCGCTGAATAAAAATGCTGCATGTGCACGTGTGATTGATTATCTGAAATTAAGTTAAACTATGAAAAATATTACAAGTAGGAAAGTGGTGGCTAAAGCTCCAGATTTTACCTGCTCTGTATATACAGTGTTCCCTCGCCAATTCGTGGTTTACCTTTCGCGGACTCGGTGCATCGCGAGTTTTCAAAAAATATGAATGGAAAAAATATCTTGCAGATTTTCACTGTTTCGCGGCTTTTTGCGGAACTAGATCTGCACATGCGTAGTACATGTGGCATAGTTAACATATACATATGCATATATATAAATATATGTATATATATATATATATATGTATATATTTACTGAGTGCCTTGCTATCCCCTGCTGCTGTAACACAGTGAATTTCCTCACTGTGGGACCAATAAAGGATTATCTTATCTTATCTTATCTTATCTTATCTTATCTTATCTTATGTATTTGATGAACGTTTGCATAAAAAAATCACAAAATTTATAAAAGATATATTAAAAATATGAATTCCAACAATAAAGGATTGTTATAAATCAGTTTACAGTAAATAGTGTATTTACTCAGCGGATGAATACTCACCAAAAACGAGAAGTAACACTAGAGCATCGGCCGCCTGAGTCGCTACTTGCTGACATGACAAGTTTTTATCTGGGGTGTTGTGTTCACTGTTTGTGAAAGTTTCATTATAGACTGAATTCATTCAAACCCTACGATGCCCCCCAAACATTCTGCAAGTTCTAAAATAGTGTATAAATACTTGAATAAATACTGTAAACACTGTAAACAAACGCCCCCATTCATGGAATCCTACAAATACAAAAATGTTTTGTACATTTGCAATCATTTGGCGTTTATTAGACTCTACAATGCTTGTCAACAGAACTGCTAACAAACCAGCTAGCTCACCAAACACAAAGGTTTTTAAAAATGTCACAAAAAATATATGCTCCAGGCAGCCTTGGAATGTACCAATATATAACCGGAATTGGACGTGCTCTAAAACCGTAGTGTATACACACAGCTCCAATTAGCGTTTCCTACATTAATACAATACAGAGCTCGGCCCCTTTGGGTCAGGCTGCTAAATCATTAGCACTATTAGTCAAAGTTGCAAATTTGTACGCTGCAGTTCACTAAACTTGAACTCAGCACACAATTTCCGTCACAAAAGCAGAAAAACACAATGTCGCTCACCATGGAGAATTCCATTAAATGAATGTGATTTCACTCCTGACATCTCTGACCTAATGTAACCATTATGGTCAGAAAATGTTGAATTTGGATTACTATTACTGGCCCAAATTCAACAGGAATGATTTAAGGAGCAAGGATTTGACTGTGCACACTAGCACTAAAACTCTGTTTGGATACGAGACGTTTTGTCAGTGCTTAAAAGATATGGTTTGGTATTTGCATTTGGCAAATGTTTTAAGCCACTGATTTAGAAGATCAATAAATCTGAAAAGAAAACAGAATAAATTACGCGTGTGTAATTATTTTGTTACTCCCAACACGAGTTATGTCAATCCTTGAGTCAGCTTTGGGCAAACCTTTTCTTACATCAACAAAATGATCTTTGCGCTATACGTAATTGATATTTATTACAGTGCACTTACTTCTGTGCTATTTTTTTGCTTCCAAATACAAAGAAATTCAGATGATGTCACATGACAGAAGGGTTTCGGGCACAGGTGCTGAGTGATACTGGTATGAACCACTGGGGGCACTGGGATCAAAACCAGTGAAGATAGAGCTGCCTTATAATTATAAAGATTGTCTATATGCACCATAGCATTAAAACCACTGAAAGGTAAAGTGAAGAACATAGACTGTGTGATGTTCTGGGCAATGTTCTGTTTGGAAACCTTTGGTCCTGGCATTAATGTGGATGGTACTTTTACCTATGTATACGTTACAGATCAAGTACACCCCTCACCGTATTCCCTAATGGCAGTGGTCTCTTTTATCAGGGAAATTACAGGACTTAAAGGATCTCCTGTCAACATATTTATGCCAGATACCACAAGACATAATTCAAGGCCTTTTGGAGTCCAAGCATTGATGGATCAGGTTCTGGGTGGCTCTTGGACTACACAGTATCAGGCAGGTGGTAATGTCATGGCTGATCTATACATAATATACTATACGTGAGCAGCGTAGATACAAAAAGAGAGAATGTGAGAGCATTTATAGCTTGATCTGTGGACAGCATGTGTATGGGGCATGTGCTCTAGCAACACCCTAATGGGTGGATTCAGAAACTGGAAGAGCTGATATTTCTATATGGAAGAGAGGTGGGCGTTCAAAATGGTGTCTTAAAAAAACACCCTAATTATGAAAACTTTTTGATTTAGAAATTAAATGTACTGTGATTGCAAAACTGACGTTAAGATTATGTTAGATCCCGTGAACTCAAAGAAACATTTGCTTTCTTGGGCTTGGTGTTTCCTTTCTCATTCTCTTAATCTCTTTTCTCTTTTTAAATTTCCGCCAACTTTCGCTCACTCTTAGCACTCCTAACTTATATCTCTTTTACTCTCAGTAAACTTTTTTTTCTATTCAGATCTGTTTCATTTTTTCTGATCTCTCTTTCGTAGCTTCGCAGTTTTATATGTTCCACTTATCATCTTAGTTTGTCTATTTGATTTTCTTTTACTTTCAGAACAAAAACAAACAATTACTGATCACCGACAGTGCTTTTAAAAAGACACAGCAAAGTACACCGGTGTTTGGAGAGCCGAAATAGAGTGTCCTGTGGTGTTAAAATCTAAGACTCTAATTAGCCCCAGAGCAATCTGGGAAACATTGTTTAAATCGAATGACAAACTAGCTTGCAAGTATCAATTATCAAGTATTTTATGGAAGTTTTAAGTCAAATTAGTGTGTTAATATTTTTCCACCTGTTAGGGCAATAATGTTCAAATGCCTCTTATTGCGTGATTTCTAGATTCTAAATAAAAAGGGGTAATATTTACATATTTATGGATTTCCAGAAAAAAAAACACTTGCTAGGCCAGAAAAGTAGATATCAACTTGTCACACTGGCAGGACTCAGGTGTGGTGATGTCACTCTGATAGAGACACATCCGAGACCCAATCAGAGCCTGTGGGCACCTACATAAGCACGAATCTGTGATTTACTTTATGGAAAAGAATTGCCCTAGAGCTTCATGATGCAGGGGAAGCAATATTGGAGGAGGTTAAGGAAATGAGATTAAGGAGCAGGCAACATAGACACAAGCTCGAGACAGACAGATGCATTAGACTGATGAAAGTGTGGCTGCTCATCAGAATTTAGAGATGAACACTTGTTAAAAAAAAAAAGGGTGGGGGCAGAAAAATAAAAATTGAGAAAACGAGACATGACAACATCCGTGGTATAATGAAAGCGCATTGTGTTGAGGCTAGATTGTATGGAGGCACCTAATCAGATCTGGGAGGGTAGAAGGGTGCTGGTGTCATTCGGCGGTCTCTTTACGCTCTTGTCATGATGAAGCAGCCTTCAGTGTGAGGCCTGAGCTGGATGATGAGTGTCTTGCACGTGAGGGGTGAGAGGAAGTTCATGTGAACGAATGAAGTCCATTTCTGAAGTGTGCGATGAGAGAGGAACACGGCCAGTGTTTTCAATTTACAGCTCAGCCAGAGGAACGCGCGTCTGGGAAAAGAAAGGGAGGGGAAAAAATTAAGCAGCCAGCGAAGCTTCCTGCAGAGGTGGCCCAAAAAACACATAAAGAATGTACTGGGATCACCCCAGGAACACACCAAAATGAATTGTTGGCTTGTCCGCCCTCTTTCAAATGCGGTAGTCAAATTCTGTGGCCAGCAGACTTTCCTAAATTCATTCTTGCTGTCTGAACAAACATCTTCACAACGTCGGGACCCGATTCCCTCACAAATCACAAGCTTGGTAGTTCACACTGTTCGGAGACCTGTGTCTACTTATTTGCTGATTTGAGATGTAGGCCGTGGCCGAGTCACACTGCAGCTTTCTCGGAGCTCGGGCCATCCTGACACACGGCCGCTTCAAATTACCACAGGCATCCATGCAGCCAACTCTAAAATAACCAATAGCACCTCATTATCCTGTAGGTGAGCAGAACTATGATTGGTGGCAAATTAAGCTCTTACATCTGTGGGAACCTGAAATATCTGGAGCAAATAAATGCAGTTGGGAAAAAGTTACAGCAGGCTTTTGACTTTATCAGGAAGCCATGCCAGGCTCCAATCTCGCACTACCAGGTGGGTTATTTACCTCCTGAGCACACACTGCAGAACTGAAGCAGTGAGGGACTCTGTCCTAGAGACATGCCTGACAGTACACCATGCTGTATACACCACAGTTAAGAGACTGCTGGCACTCCTCTGGACACAGACACGCACAAGGATTTGTGAAGAGAAAAATGAAATATGCATTTGTATGCTGAAACAGATCGTTTTTCATTTTCATTTTACTGCTCATTTTAATTGAAAGGCAATAACATGTGGTAAGGACCAACCTCTGTTTCTTTACAAATGCTTCAGAAGAGTTGTTTTGTTTGGAGGATTTTGTATGTTTGCATAAAGTAAAGCTGGATGGAATCATGACAAAAAATAAATAATCATGGCATACACGATACTGTCAAATTTCTGTCCAAAACATTGCTGGTTTTGTCAGATGTCACTGTATTTATAACTATTGTTGCTCATTGATAGGACATTTCGCAATTTGCTTTCTGTTAAATCACGAGGACTCTTTGAACATTGTTATCAGCGTTTTGTTTTGTCAACACTTCTTACACAACAAATATAATATGTACACTGACTGGACACTTTATTAGGTTCAACATGCTAGTATTGGGTTGGATCCCATTTTGCTTTAAGCGTTATGGTAAGTACTTGTGACATCAATTCAGTGAGGTGCTGGAAACATTCTTCAGAGATGTATTTCCATACTGGCATTATATCTCACCCAGTTTGGGTTGGGTCTGATGCACATCCATGAAGCAAAACTTATATTGGGATGGACATATTCAGCAACAATACTCGGGTAAACTGTGGCAATTTGAATGATGCGTAAATTGGTATTAATGGGGCCAAAAGTGTTCCAGAAAAACATCCCTCACACCATCACACCACCAGAAGCAGTTTGAACTTATTTATGATTCCATGTTGTACACCCCCTTAGATCACTGGCTTCAACAAGGCCTTTTCACCCAGGTAACGGCCCTCCCTGGGTAATTTCTCTTCTGACCATTCTCTGTAAACCCTGGGTGTTGGGCTGTGCATGAAAATCCCGTTAGATGAGGAGTTTCTGAAACACTCAGACCAGCCCGCCTAGCACAAAAAACTATGCCACATGCATTGTCACTTAAACCACTTTTCTTCCCCATTGAGTAGGTCAATCTAGTGGCTTAAGCATATCCCATAACTGTGTAAACCCTAGGCTTTACCATGATGTAAAATGTGACCATGGTGGCCTAGTGGTTAAGGTACTGGATAATAGACCAGTAGGTCCCAGGTTCAAATTCCACCTCTGCCACAGTTGGGTCCATGATGTCCTTAACCCACAATTTCTTGGATTGTAAGATTGTAGTAATTGTAAGACGCTCTGGATAAGGGTGTCTGCTAAATAACACAAATGTAAAATATTGGCTCATTTCACTTGTTTAAAATATGAGTTAACACAGCGGTGTGTTTCCCTTAGTCATTCATCCACATGAGATCAATCAAAGAAACACAAATGAAACGACATGAAAGTGTGATCGCATTCAGAAGTCAACGTGCCTGAAAATGTCCTTGTCCACTGGGCAATAATTAAGACGTCTAAGACAACCAGAGCTGTATACTGTCTCTTGCACAGTGAGAAAAATGGTAAGAAACTATCTACAGAAGAAAAGACTTTTTCTTACATCTAAACATAAGCTACATACAAACATAAGCTACAGGAATTTCATATGCTAGTGAAACCTAGATACTACAATCAGATGACACATGACCAATCATTTCATCTTCCAATGGTGGAAGTCGAATAAGGGTGTGTGCGACGCTCTTGATACAGTTTGGGCTTTATATTACCAATCAATCATCCCCTGAATGCTACAGCCTACTTGAGCTGTTGCTAAACATGTACATCCCCTCACGGCCACAAATTGCCCGTTTTCTAATGGCTATTTCCAGCATGCTGATGCACCATGTCACAAAGCAAAGTTGTCTTAATCTGGTTTCATGAAAACGACAATGTGTTTAATGTTCTTCAGTGCCCTTCCAAATCCCTGGACCTGAATCGAACAGCACACCGTTGGGAAGTGGTAGAACGGGAGATTCCCAGCATGAAAGTGCATCGGAATATCTGGAGGATATCCAAGATGCAGTCATGTCAACATGGAGCTGAATCTCAAAGGAATGTCTTCAACATCTTGCAGAATCCATACGAGAGCAAAGCTAGGCCCTAGCCTGTATTAGTACAGTGTTTCTAATAAAGTGCTGTTTCAATGTACATGTCTATACGCTACAAATTTGCAAACATAATCAATTCCATAATGCTATTTATGCGAACAATCCATAACCCTTCATAGGACTGAAATGTTTCATTTATCCAATACTGATTTTTATTACACCTGACTTCCTGTTATAATCAAGGACTCTATAACCTGATAACTGAAGGTCATGCTTCAGTGAATAATTCAGTAAGGCACTGAAACTGTGGCAGCATAGAAAGCACTAATCTTATATTAAAGTCATAAAGGATATTAGGGATGAATTGCAAAAAGTGACACATCTAATAGAAAAAGATTACTCTGGGCTACACCAATTTGATTTGAATCGAATACATTTTACAACCTCTTACTCCCATTGCTGGCTGGACATAATGCAAGAATGCAAGATTTTGGTGAAGGCCAAGCACATTCCCGCCCTCCCCTGCCATGCTTTTTTTCTTCAGACACTTGCTCATGAAAAAGGCAAAATGGGTGTGCTGGAGGGGGAGCACATGGTTCCTCTGTCTATTTAATGGCTGAACCTTTTTATTTTTGCAAGGGGTTAATGAGGTAAGACATGCACTAGGTGGAAAAAATAGTAAGCATCATTTAAGAAAGGACACCAGGTTGTGAATGGCTTTTGCTAACAGTTAAGCCTGTTAATGTACCGTGGGCAATAGTGGGATAGGTTTAAATGCGTAGGTGGAAAATATTCGGTATAATCTTAAGCCGTAATCACACACTGACAATGGCAAGACGGTCATCGGGATAGACAGACACTATTCATTTGGAACTAAAGTGTGGGATTGTTTTTGAGCTCTTCTTCAGCGTTCACCTAATATTTAGTGTCTGAGAAGAGAAACTGGACTACCACGGACCACCTGAACCTTCGTTTATGACTGACTACAACAGTTAATGAAACAAGAAACAAAGTAGAAACGAGCTGTTATGAAGACCATTTTTAACTCAGCCTCCCTGAAATCCAATAAAAGCAACAATGTTGGAATAGTAGAAAGTCAATAATGGTGCTATGAGGTTATTGGCACAGAGATTCACTTTTGCATGCAGTAGCATAACAAAAGATCAAGGGAGATTTGTGAGGACCACTGGTTCAAATTCTCTACCAACAAAGAGCATGACCGAAATCGCACTCAACATGGGCCTCTAGTGACACCCCCTGGCAGCAGCAGAGCACAGCAGCACCTACAGATTCCATCAGATCTTGTGTGATAGCTAGTCAAGCCCAAGGATTACTGGAGATCATTTCGGAGAGAACAAACCCATAAAACAATTGAATCCAAAAATAAAAATGGACTCACACTAAGAGAGATATTATCACAACGGCCTTCTGGTCAACAGAACCGAAAGAAAGTGAAAATGTAAAACGTGTTCCTGCACCTGTACCCAGCCGCGTGTCACATGATCAAATTCGTACCGCTCCACAAAACGTGGCTTTCCACAGATTGCAGATCTTGGTATTTAAGCTGGGAGCTGGAGGAGAAAATACATTCTCCCTATTCACCTTGTGCATAATATGGATTACAGTCGCTTTAAATCCTTACAGTCGCAAACGTCAACGCTTGGAGGGTGTCAAGTTGGCACAAAGAGGAAAAGAATGGATATGCTTATTCGACGCACTCCACCTTGTTCACAGGCAGCTTATCAAGGCTTAATGCCACGACGTCACATCAGGCTGCATGCTTGAAATGACATGTGTGCCTTGAATACTAACAGTATGTTTTGTCGACCAATAACAGCATGCCACACTGTGCAACTCTTCATTAAAGGGCATTCGGATGCTCAGATCTCTCCCGTGTCGAGTTCTACAGTTTAACCCCACGCAAGCCTCCGCTCCATTATGTAGCTGATTGGAGGGGTTTGCCGTGTTTATTTCACCCGTCCTCCGTCTCCTTTGGACTTCCCGGCAGATGTCACAGTGTAATAGGCAGGTGTTTCTGACTGCATCCCTTTCATATTCTGTGCTTTAAGATTTGTTTTTCATCCGAAAAAAGCACGCACCGAAGCTAGATACAATTTCCCAAGAATCCTGAGCTGCTGTCAATCAGGATCTTGCATGTTCATAATACAGAGGTCTCATACTGGTTTGGGCTTTAAGAATGGTGACGAAACGGCTACACAACACAAAAGCATAACGGTGCATTTACACTTCGCATTTTCATTCCCAGCCCTTAAATCATTCGAATAAGCTTAAGGCTGGATTAGGGGATATTACAATAGGAATATTTTATTTTGAAGCATCCCCTAATTTTTGTGAGCTGTATATTTTCTGCAACATCGCACACGTTTAGAAAACGTTACAGACACTCTTTAGTGTAGACCCATAACACGGTCAAGGTTTATACACAAAATATGGAACGTATCGTTTTTTTAAAACAATAACTCCACTATAGGGGGTTCTGGTAGTGCAGGGTCCTGGGTACAAGTCCCAGTGTTGTCATCTGGCTGGGTTGGGTGTCACATGCACGATTTGCTGTGCCTATTACTGACCTACTAACCTAACTAACCTATTAACTGACACATTTTTTTCTGAACACTTTTTACTTTCTGAACCTATTTCTGTCCGCCTACGTCCCATCAGCAGGTGAGTTAAAGCACCCGATCCCCAAATGGGGATGATGGATTTTAATGGGTTAAGAGAGGAAAAGCCAGTCATCCCGTGGAACATTTACAGCGACCTCGACCCAGTCCTGTGATGGACTGGTGTCAGTAAGGCGGACCCTATTGGTTGCAGACTGTTGGTCGTGGTGGCACAGTGGATAAGGTGACTACTGACGAGAAGGTCCAACGTCCATGAGCATCCTTGGGTGCCTGGGTCATACCTTAATTGAAAGACTGTTTCAGTTATTGAAGTTGCTCTGGATAATGCATCTTCAGTATGATGTTACAACTGTTTCATAAATTCAAATTATTGTTTTCCCATTTCTCATAAATCAGAGTTTTCACTTTTAAAAAGCTGATACCACTTACACTTTGTAGTTTTACATTATTTCTTTCATTCGTTTCAATACTAACTCATTCCAATTCAAAAGGGGACTGGGCTCATATGGCAGCATAATGCAGGAACCAAACATGGACAGGGCGATTGTCCTTCATACGGTTCAATTCCCCAGAATCCCGAATTGCACTTGTGTTGAGTTTGCATGTTCTCCCTGTGTCTGCATGTTTCATCCGGGTTTCCTCCCACATTCCAAGTACATGCTTTAAGTTAACTGGGTTCTCTGAAGTGCCACGGTGAGAGTGCTTTGACATGAACTGGCAACCTGTCGTTCGTTAGATTCGCGACCTTGAACTAGAATAAGCCAGAATGAAAAAAACGAGTTCTTGCCCGTTATTACTATGAACATTATTCTTTATATAATGTCTCCAATTAAATTTTAAGTAAGTAACATAATAGTTTAATCTCTATCATTTTTTATCGTTAAGTCAAATGGCTAACAGATAACTTACCAATGAACATCTGAACCCTTCAGGACGGTTACTCGTTACCACCATTAGCATTTAGCACATTGTTTTACTATACATTACGTACAAACAGTGCTATACTTTCTAGTTTAAGTTCAATAAAACAACTACAGTCAAACCTAAATAAAATATCCAAATTGTAGTATTTACCGATACAATTAGAATTGAAAACCGCCTAATCTCTCTCAGCTAATCAATACAACGAACTTCTCCAGACCTGTGTGCCTTCCGTCCGGGTTGCCAGATTGTCAAATTAATCACACTAAATGCGTACAAGCTCAATTTTGAACCAAAGCCAAACGAAACTGCCAGATTAAACATGTTCAGGCTACTGGATGTCATGAAAGAGAAAACTGCAGAAGCAGCCAAATAAATGATTGGTTTATTTAAACAATGTTAGAAAGACATTATTCCTCAAACGTTTTTCATCTATAGGACGAATCAGTTTAAAATAAATTAGATGTGTATTTACAGCTCAGCAGACCTAATAATAAGCTTATTTACAAGTGATTTCAAATGCAGGGTCAGAAAGAGAGGAACTATTTTAATATTCCACACAATTATTCCTACTTGTTTCTGTGATCATCAGAACTGAGGCAAGAAAATAAATGAAATATATATACAATATACACCTCTAAACAGTTTTTAACTAAGTAGGGTTCCTGAGTGTGTGTATATATATATATATAAAGGGAACACGGAGTTACATTGTGCTGTTTTAGTGTTCCCTTTGTTATTTTGAGTATAT
>JAVSBV010000083.1:1598574-1609901 GCA_033117975.1 Parotocinclus spilosoma | reverse complement strand
CTTAACCCACAATTGCTTGGATTGTAAGACTGTATTAATTGTAAGTCGCTCTGGATAAGGGCGTCTGCTAAATGCTGGAAAAAGTTTGCTGTTTGTTGGCTGTAGTTAATGGTGACTAGTAGCTCTGGGTCAGTAATATTAACAGATGCATCCACATTCCTTAATGTACGAATTTGCGGAAGAGTTTTGCGATCGTATTTGATGATACACAAAACTGACTGTATGTAAAACAAATATACATGCAAAACACTAACAAAAAACTAGATGGAGAAACAAACCAGCATTAAAAAAAAATCTGTAAAATCTGTATCACAGTAGCTTTTCTGTCAGTTCAGATCAGATGCAGAAATTTGTCAGTAGGTACTCGTCACTGCTGATCCCACAACCCTTGCTTTCTAGGACACTCTGCTCTAGTAAAATATGAAATAAATATTCTACGAGTAAGTACGTTGTTATTTTGGCAGCACGGTGGCTCGGTGGGTATCACCGCTGCGTCACAACAAGAAGGTCCTGGGTTCAATCCTAGGGTGGAGCAGCTTGGGTCCTCCCCGTGTCTGCGTGGATTTACTCCGGGTACTCCGGTTTCCTTCCACAGTCCAAAGAAATGGTGTCCCTAAAATGTGCGCGTGTGTGTGTGTACTCTATGATGGCTTGGTGCCCCGTCTTGGGTTGTTTCTGCCCTTGTGACCCAGAGTTGCCAGGTGGGCACCGGCTGGACCGCGACCCCCAGTGGATTAAGCGGAAAATTATGAATGAATGAATGTTGTTATTTTAATTTAAACATACGAAATGTGCGTTGTGGTCTATAAAAGCAAGATCATCCTGCATTTGTGACTCACAATGTGACTTCGTTGACTGCTCAGATATTAGTTAATAGTTAGCGGTTCCTGAGAAAACTCCCCTGGCCTCACTTCCCTTGTCATACAGTTTGTAGTTTCTCTCTACCAGAGGTCAATCCACACATTCTGTACCCACAGAGCAAAAGGTACTCACTTCTCCTCCATTGACAAAGTCCAGGACAAAGTATAATTTATCTGCTGTTTGGAAGGAATAATGCAGTCCAACAAGAAACGGGTGCTTCACGTTCTTCAGCAATACGTTGCGCTCAGCCATGATGTGTTTTTGCTAATATCAATATAAAATAACATAGAAATGGAAATGAACACTTGCTGCTTATAAAAAAGTGATATTAAAAATGAATTGAAACATTTGTATACTTAAGCGAAACAATACAATTAGGATTGCAGCAGTTCTATAAATTTACCTCTCTCCTTTTTAAAATGACTTTTTTCTGCAGGACTTTGATTGCATAACACTTCCCGTCTCGTTTCCTCTTTGCAAGAAGAACCTTTTGGTGTTCGAAAATTGACAGACGGTTAAGAATAGTTACAACCTGAAGAGAAACACAGCTAAACTGAAGAACTGTGAGGCTCTCAATTCTTTGTAGGAAATCCCATTATTTATTAGGTGCTAGCCACAAGCCCAGAGTGCTGGGAAGCGGGTTTCAGTACCTACAGAACTGATACTATCACAGGTAATGTGTAACTTGCAAGTGCAGTTACACAAAGTATAAAGCAAAGCATCCCATGTTGACCCAGCTTTTGACCCAAAATTTACTGGGTGTATGCAGAGGTAAAGCCTGGACAGAGTACCAGTCACCACCTGACAGTCACGCCACAAGCCCAGTGTTTCAAACCAGCTCCTCAGAAATTGCTGTTTCCAGCAGCTGAGCCACAGGAGCTGTGTGCAGTTATGCAACAATGTTTTGGGAAAAAGGTGTCATGTTCCAAGAAAATGCATGTGAACATTTCTGAAAACTCTGATTCTACAAAATATGTGGTCTTGAGCTTACAGTAGTTTAATAAAAGACAACATTTTTGTCTAAACTAATAATTCACAGAGCATTTGTCTTTTTTGTTCTTTATTATCTTTATTGTTCTTATGTGACATTATGTCATTCCATGTCTGCTTATTTTAAACCTGGGTATTTATCAATTGGTAGAACTTTCTCTAGCAGTAACACTAGTTACCTAGTTAATCACTAGTTAATGTCTTATCAGATTTGCAGAACAGCAATGACAAATGATGGACCATTTTGTGATTACAGATCATGTTACATTATGGTTTTGATTTATGTGTTTTAGGTCAGTTAAAGTGAAGGCATTTTCTTATTAAAAAAATGTCTTGACACAAAATCGATTCCACTGCATTTTGATTGTTGCTGATGTAGTTGTTGTGTTGCCATTTCAGAACAGACAAGCTATATACATGACATGTACAGAAATGTTCTAGCTGAAAACAAGAGAAAGTATTTTATTTATAGATAAACGAGATAAACCAGACCAAACCAGTCAGAGCGAGAGTGCTCAAAAATATTCTTATCTACAAAAGGAACCACTGTATTAAGTTATGTTTTACTGTCAGTAGTAAGGGCAATCTGAATGACTGCAGGTCTCAACACCCTTTTAAAAAAAAGGTTTCCCTCCACCACACCTGAAATTTTCCTTTAATCCTAGAATTGTGCAATTCTACCAACAATTAAACAGGTGGCCTGTTGAAATGTTTGCAGCAATAATACCCTTTTATTAACCTACTTTTGTCCATATTTTCTCGTGATCAAGAATAGAGAGCTCTCTGCTATGACTTCCTATTTTTTCTTTATTTTTTTAATCATATAACAAAGAAAACAAGTGGGTACCCAAGTGACACAGCAGCAATCAAGAAATGTTCTATGTAAGCATATTATGACAACTGGCATAGCAATGCACCAGTTACAAACATACCTTTCCAAAGCTCCCCTTACCAATGACTTTAAGAAAGTCAAAGTCAGTAGGTTTTGCCCTGGTGAAAAACAGATTCCATGAACACTGGAAAACCTTCTATTTATCATACACAATATCAGAGCACAAAACGAAACAGAAGTCTGCACTTACTGGGGGTTTGCAGATGGTCCCAGGTTAATATTTCTGGAGGTAGAGTTGTTCTTAAAAGACATAAAAAACAACGATGCCATTTCCAACTGATCACAATATGTCAATGTTTTTTCTATTGATCCATGAATGTAAGAACTCTTTCCACTCCAAAAACAAACAGCAAGTTGTCAGACAAACCTACAGTCTAAAAGATAATATAAAAAAAAAACCTTCTCATCTTCATCTTCTGAGGCATCTGAGAAGTTTAGAGATTTGTCCATTTGAAGAAAGTCTCTGACATCCGGGCTGTGCATTTGAAGAGAAAAGCAGTGATATGTGAGAGGTCTTACTGACACAGCACAAAGACACTATTGTTAGGAAAAATATGAGTTAACATTAGATCACATTCAAATTAAACTGCGCTAGAGCCAGTTCTATATATTGATAATGGTCAAGTCAACATTTATTAAAAGCAGTGTTTGTTCCAGCAGATGAAATCTGGTAAAGATCAGAAATTTGCAGAAGTCTGGTGGACTTTACACCAGGACTGTTCATGAATAATAATGTTTGCATAATAAGCTGATGGAACTCACTGGTTGCTGAGCTGTGGATGAGACACGATTTTTTGAATGAACTCATGTAACCCCGTTCTTCTCTGCTTTATAAATTCTACAATGGATCATATCAGATGTATTAGTAATTTAAAAAGCATGCATTGTCACATTAATCATAAAACCAACTAAACATCGAGTAGTAAATGTAACAATCTTTAGTAAATGTAACAGCCTTAAGGTTAAATGTATCACGCAGAAGAAACCATTAACAATATAATATTTCATAACAGTGCCAGTTAAAAACATTTGATTCCAGGTGTAAGAATACAGTAGCAGAGCTGGGGTTACAGTATGCACGGAACTTGTGCCTTATCACATGGCAAATTGTAAGCACATGTATTCAATTACTTGACCAATTGTATCCCCATGATCATGTAACTGGTTATGCATGAGCTTAAAACAATTATTTAATTATTTAATTTAACAAATCAAAGTGTAAAAAGAGCAAATTCTGGGTTCCGGGTCTGTTGGTATGCTTGAATTTTAATAAATTATACAATTAAAGTGAAAATTTTATGAAAATGGTTATAGCACAAACTGATGACGGAAGACAAAGTCTAGATTTTGCATAATCATCTGTACCAACAGAACATTATATTTGTTTAACCAAATCACTTACAGAAAAAAAGCCATATAACAGTAATGTTTACAAGTCAAATACCTGGGTCAAAGTTGTCCCCAAATATTCTCTTAGCTGGAATCTTTAAATTCAAAGCAGGATACTGTTTTCTTAGCTGCAACATATATAAATTAATAATTATAAAAATTAGAATAATGTATCATTTTAATTGTATAAAAAAATCACTGCAGTAAAAATACTTTACAGAACCAAACAATCTTTATGAGCATGTCCAAGCAAAAATAAATAAATAAATAAATAAAATAAATAAAATAAAAAAACTGTAGGAACAAGCCTTAAGAGGAACAAAATGCAATAGCACCCCCAAACTATGGGAAACCTAGGAAACGGTTTCACTGTTATTCATCTTTTAATATGGAGTGTTAATATTGAACCCACCAAATTGGAACTAAATGGAAAGCTTTCCTGACACATACTGAATCTATATTTACACACAACTTGGAATTAGTGCTCCAAACTCATAAACTAAAGATAAACAGTTGCTTTAGGTGAAAACACTATGACACTCATTTATCAGAATTCAAGTTTTCATAGGCTTTTTAATATACACTTCACCTATTAATGACAGATAAACATATTCTGTATTGTGTATTAGCTATAATAACATTGTATTGCTACCAAATTGGTTAATTCAACTACAGTACAACTGCAAAATGTATCCAATAATACCAATAATAACAGGTCAGTACACACCTTGAATCAAGTCTGAAATAGCAATTTTCACAAACATTACTCAACACGGTCAAAAAGAATCAAGAAATGCCTTTACTTACTGTATTGTATAGTTTATCAAATTCTGTGTACCTCCTGAACACAAACCACTCATGTCTTCCAACCCTGACCATTACTTTGTAAACCTAAGGCAACAGAGGCACCATGATTAAGGTATGTTTCATGTAAAAATACTGAAAGTGCGAAACCAGTTCTGGTATGCGGCTTTCTGAAAAACACAAACTCTTTCAACAGCAACCACTGAGGTATACTCACAGTGTAGCGTTTCTTCTTGTCCCTCTGTTCGTTGTAACAAGGAATGCTGACATTAGGGCAGTTGGTGTGCTCGTCCATCCTGATCGGTCTTGTTGAACTGGCTAAGAGAAGGCAGCTTTGTGTAACAGCAGTTGTTCAGTGCTCAGCTCCGGAGCACTATTATAGAAAAGAATTGGATATCTTCATTCTTGGGCTGTGCAGAAAGGACAGAAAACCCTATCAGTAAGTGAGCGAGGTGTCACCATCATTTGCCAATGCTGCTGGCAGATTGTGGTTCATTAAGGCACTTTTAGTCCGACTCCACAGAGTGGCTGAAAAGGAAAGCTTGGCGAGGCAGCAGAGAGACCCCATCAGGGTCACTAATTAAGTCCAACATGCACAGTGTGAAGCATTGAGGAGCTTGGGCAGCCAGATTTGCTCCTCCCTTCTTTTCTTCTGCTCCGTTTCTTTTCCCCACTGTCACCGTGCCACTCTCTTACTGACCACAAGTGCCACCTAATCATTCTTTCACTCATGTTGTTCCCATTTACAAAAGTAAGTCTTTGATAAAGTGACAATACAACAGGCAACCGCTGTGTTTACAACAGATATTAAATCTATCCTGAAAAGGAAGTAATAGAATGTAAAGACCAATGACATGGCATGGCACCATAAATCTAGAGATTTTAATTGTATTGTTAGTTGTGTAGTAATATTATTATACTATTCTAATAAAAATCATGCATCTCGTGCAACATGTCTGGACAGACCACAATTCACTAAACTAAATATTCAGACAGAATCAGGAAGTTAAATTAGCACGAAGAGCTATGAAGAGAATGAGGAGCGGAAAGGCGATGGCCCAGATGACATGGAGAGATGACAGTAGAGTTCTTAACAGATTGTTTAACACAAGATAAAGCAAGAGGAAGCATACATGGAAGAATCAGAGGGAGGGCAGTGGAATGGTGTGGGTGTAGGGCATAGAGGTGGTGAAGGTGGATGAGTTTAAATATGTTCACTGTCGCAGAGAGGTGAAGAAGAGCATGCAGGGTGGCAGGAGTGATTTGTGCTAAAAGTGTGTCTACGCGGTTTAAAAAAAAAAGTTTACAAGGTGGTATTGCCGGCGTAGTGACAGTCAGACGATCTGAAGGGGATAGAGTTGAAAAGGCTTTTCAACATTCAGGGAGATTGTCAAGGCTGGACAGAATTAATAATGAGTGTATCAGAGGGACAGAGGATGGTTTGGAGACAAATTGAGAAAGCCAAAATTGAGATGGTTTGGTCATGTTCAGAGACGTAGATCCAAACTAAGATCCACATACAACGCAGGTGAGCATAAACAAACTACACAAGATCCAAATGACCTTATTACATTGTGGATTGAAAAGCAACCCAGCATAAATGCTAGGTGCCTGGTAAAGCAACTTAATATTCATGGTATCAATTACAGCCCTGACCCAGCTGAAAAAAAAACACTATAGAGTAATTCCATTCAACAAACCTTTACATATAAAAGTTTACACATAACTCAATACAGCTTTAGAACGCTTATATATTACAAAAGAATAAGAAAAGCACTTGTTAACATTCCAGAAATACTTTTGTCTCCCCAAAAGAAAAAAATGCCTGTTACTTGGAATGCAATGAGATAAAAGACACACAAAGCATCCAGTAACAATACCTTTCAACCTATTTACTTAATTAACAGCATACATGGGAGAGTGATGTCCAGTTTTCCCAAAATACAGGCAACTCAGTTTTCCAATATATAACATTATTTGATAAAGATGAACTGTTTTCTTCTCTTAATAACTGTCGTTCGCATAAGGAACATTTGTTCATTCATTTACATCATTTAGCAGACACTCTTATCCAGAGCGACTTACAATACAAGCAATTGTGGGTTAAGGGTCTTGCTCAGGGACCCAACTGTGGCAGAGGGGGGATTTGAACTCTGGCCCTTCTGGTCCATAGTTTAGTACCTTAACCACTAGGCTACCACAGTCCCCATTTAAATTAAAGGCATTTCACACTAGCTTTCACAAGAATACACCACTCAATAACATTGTAAAAACCCATTACCCATAGACCACTGTTAAAGCAGTGCCAGAACAAAATCAGACCCATTTGTTTCAACCTTGGCTAATTCTCAGCCCTGGAGAGCTAAAGGAATGGTTTGTGAGGCCACAAGCAACACACCTTTTAAAATCCTGTTGCTATTTGCAGAAGGCTGACCATGCCCATTTCTAAATATGCAAGGATATCCTGCTTACTCGGTCCTATCAAATTCAAACAGAAAACTTAGAAAGCTTATAGTGATAAAATGACAAGAGATGGGATATCTGTAGACAGGCCACACTCTGAGCTCAAACATTTGTTTCCTATTCAAAATGGTCTAATGAAGCGTAGATATAAAGCATAGCAATGAATGAACGGCCAAAATGTTTAATATTTGTTTTAAAAGGAAGTACAATACACATGAGACAATACATCAGTGGAGTGTCTCAAACTCACAGCCTAAACTGTCTCAAGAAAATGTCCTTCTAAAAACAAACAAGTAAACAACAATAACATTATTTGGGCGAAAACTATATCAGGGCTGATGACAGACTAAGTAACAAGTTCTATCATATCCTCTTTAATAGATGAATAGGCAGAACACAGTCCTGGTCTTTTCATCAAATGGTTCAGGACAAGTGAGTGTCACCAGAGGGTGACATTTTTTAGAGCAAAAATGAAAAAAGGAATGGAGAACTCTCTGCTCTTTGGATTACGAAACATCCCAGTCAGACGTTTACAACCGCTAAGAAGAACTACCTTTAAACCGGTTCAAGACTGTGTACCGAAGCAAAGCCAAATTTTTACTTTGCCCCACTTTGTTCAAACAAAATGCTTACAACTCCAAAACAGACATGAAGTAACATGCTGTCCATGGCTATGATTGCAATGTGTTCGGACAGGTGTGCTGGGTCCATTGTGTTTCACAGTGAATGGGATGAACTCATTACATAACACTAAGTGTGAATGCTTCACCTATTTCTAGGAGGAAAGACTTTCAATAAAAAGTAAATATTTGACCTGACAGTTAAATCCATTTAAATATCAACAAAGCATGAATGTATGTGGTCTACCGCTCGCAATGAAGCTATACACGTACTGATAATGTCAGAATGATTAAATAAAAAGCACAAATCCCTTGTAATGAATAGCGTTTATCAAAAATCTTGCCTACCCCATACACACTTTATAAATATAAAGAAAAAATGTTTATCTGGAATTTAAAAAGTGCCTTCTAAGTACTTAAAACTAGGCTGTTTTAATAAACAGCCACAGTTCACAAGGAGTATAAATATATTTATGCAAAAATAAGCTTTTTTTTTGTTTAAAATATTGCCTACTCCATAAACACTTTCCAAACATAAAGAAAAAATGTTTATCAGGAATTTAAAAAGTGATTTCTAAGTACTTAAAACTAGGCTGTTTTAATAAACAAAGCCACATTTTACATGCAGTACAAATATAGTTGTGCAAAAGCTTGTTTTGTTTATACTACGATATATAAACTAAAATTAATGAAAATGCGATAAAAATTAGAAATGTAATCTTTCACAATTTTGTATAGTTTTGATTATCTTGGAGATATCTTTTGGTTTCATACGTTGCACTTTCAGTTTTAGTTCTTGCACATTCTGTTCTAGACAAAGTTGTGGAGTTATTTTTGTGTTTGGCAGTTTGAAATTAGACGTTGTTTTAAAATGAATAAAATATGGGCTATTTTGGTGAGCAGTTTAGTACAGTAAGTATCTGTAATGAAAGAGTACAACAAATTGAATGGGTTCTTACCAGACTACAAGTAAAAGTGAGAACTTTATGTGGATAAATGTGACTCTGTATCAAAGCCTGGAAAAAATATGCTATTATGTACAGAAATAAAAAACTAAACTAAGCTTGTTTCTAGCTTTCGTTTGTCGTATTAGTCTTTTATTTTAGTTCTGAAATCTACTTCTGTAGCTAAGCATTAGCTAACGACGTTTCAATTCAAAGCTTGTGTTTTTCTACTGTAAACAACCCTGTATCCCAGCATCAGCACATTACCAACCTACACCACTTTAAACTTTCCTTCTAACCTTCAATACGATATTTTATTTCATTTCCCCTAATGTACTTGAGAATATATTACAATCTGGCCGTTTGTGAGGTGTCTTACTTCTCAAGGTTTCCACTGAATCGTCTCCAACGTCGGACTACAGAGGAAGTTCAAAACAAAAATCCAAATTCGCCGTGTAGCCTTAAGGTTATCAGACTTTTCCAAGAATAAACGAGAAGAAGTCACACTTTCCGAAATCCATATTGCTTGTTATGCAAGCAAACCGCCAAAGAAATGCTTGTTCAGAAAACTTAATGACGTTTTTCCTGAAGTTACGAAGCTGTTTGTCACGGACCAAACTTAAAGGAAAATGACATTCCGGTAGAGAGTACAATAGCGTCCTCTAGTGTCAGGGAAAAAAAATACTCCCGTCCAATAGGACTGGTTCTGGATTCATCTTTCAAACTAACACTTGAAAAGCATGAAAACGAGCTTCAGAAAGCTGCCATATACACCAAGTGACCTCAAAATAACTGGGGTGGACAACAGTGGCAGCAAGAAATAAATATTTAATGCCAAGTCCACAAGGGCAGCCAACCTACCAACCCGGCATGGTCTGAAGGGCATCAGCAAAGCTAGGGAATCCTGCCCTGTTTTATACTTACCATTATTTCCAATTCGGACGCCAAGTAAATAGTATGTAAAACTCATTGATAAGTTAAGATCTTTAGGTCAGAAAAAGCATTTTCTTTAGGGGCTTTTGTACATCACTTTAGTTTAGTTTCAAGTATCTAAAAACAGGTTGGTCCCTGCGCCCTGTGTTGCCTGCTAGTCCCTGTCCCCAGTGACTACGAACTGTTTTAAGTGAGAAGGGAAACCAAACATTTCATCCACAAGGTGGAGACAAACTTCCACGAGAGTAACATAATACAATTACTGCCGTCTTACAAACCCAAACCTACCACATAAAATAGAATCATTCATTCATTCATTATCTTCCATTTAATCCACACGGGGTCGCAGACCAGCTGGCAAACCTTGGTCGTAACAACAACCCTGGACAGGGCACCAATCCATTGTAGGGCGCACACACACAATTACACACTACGGGACACTTTAGAGACACCAGTTAACCTAACATGTATGTCTTTGAACTGTGGAAAGAAACAATAGTGCCTGGCGTAAACCTTTGCAGACACAGGGAGGACATGCAGACTCCACACAGAAAGGGACCAGGCCGCTCCACCCTGGGATTGAACCTGCGACCTCCTAACTGTAAGGCAGCGGTGCTACCCACCGAGTCACTGTGCTGCCTGTAATTAATTTTTTCATTAATAGTAGTATATAGTGGGACTTCCCATTTGACCGGCCTTAATTTATAAACACAGATCAGTCCTAATACTAAAACCACTCACAGACAAAGTTAATAATATTGACATTGTGGTGCTCTGGGCAGTGTCCTGAAAATGTGGCTGTTTCTCGAACACCTAACACAGACCTAAACACTGCTGCAGACCAAGTTCATCTCCTCAAGGCAATGGTATTCCCTATAGGCAGTGACATCCTTCAGTGGGATAATGAGCCCTAAAACACTACAAACATTGTTCTGGAATGGTTTGAGGAACAATTAGTTTAGTGTTTAGTTTAAGTGTTGACTTTTAGATCAGATCAGTTGATAGAGCCTGATAGAGTGGGTTGTGCTGGACAAACATCATTACACAGAGGACTTAAATTATCTGTTGCTAAAGTATTGGGGCCAGACACCACAGGACTCTTTCAGATACCTTTTGGGGTCCAGGCTACATCAGGTCAGAAAATGGTAGCACAAATGGGGATATATAAATATTCACAATATTAGGTTGATGGTTTTATTATTATGGCTGATCCTAAATGTAATTAATTATAATTTAGCTTTGTTTCCGAGAAATGTTTCATATAATGTTTTATTTTATTCGGCTTATGAGATAGCACAGGGCGCTAGGCAGGAGCCAACTGGTCAACTGGACAGGATTCCAGTCCATTGCAGGGTATAGTCACACACACACACACACACACACACACACACACACACACACACACACACACACACACACACACACACACAC
>JAVSBV010000083.1:1583915-1598474 GCA_033117975.1 Parotocinclus spilosoma | reverse complement strand
CACACACACACACACACACACACACACACACACACACACACACACACACACACACACACACACACACGTTTTAGGCCCACTAGCCCATTTCATTTCTTTGAAGTGTGGGAGGAAACCAGTACAGACAGTTTTTGCTGATGTTGCATTTAACAGATTGTACCCACAGAGCAACAGCTGTGTTAGCAGATTTGTGGCAGAGTTTAAGAAAACAAGATTATTACACATTTGTTGACTGGATTAAATGATATGATTTGCATGTTTAGAATGACAGTAAACACACTGAGCAAGTTATTTTCCCATTTGAATTCATATATGCTATTTTAATGATGGTACTGAACTGAAGTTGAGTACTTCTGATTTCCAGTACCACTTGATGCAACCTGATGGGAGTCAAATTCCTGTGGCTTAGCAGGTCAATATAAGCCTGTAAATAATGTCCACCAATTTGCAACATTAACATTTTGCCACTTTATTACTTATATTTATATTTACCGCATTTATTACACATAATAAATAGACTGTATTAATTGTAAGTTGCTCTGGATAAGGGCGGCATTTATTAGACTTATACAGTTATACAATCTTATACAGCCTTACAATCCAAGCAGTTGTGGGTAATTGTCTTGCTCAAGGACCCAACTGTAGCGGCTTGGCAGTGGTGGGATTTGAACCCTGGAACTTCTGGTCCAAAGTCCAGTACCTTAACCGCTAGGCCTACCACACTCCCATGTTGATTACTTGTTAATATACACACTCATAAGCCATATTAATAAAACCATATTGTACAAGGCTCACTGTCGTGGGCACATCTGCCACAATTGGGTCCCTGAGCAAGGCTCTTGACCCACAATTGCTTGGATTTACAATTTATTTAATTGTAAGTCACTCTGTATAAGAGCGACTGCTATATGACATACATGTAAATAAATGTACCAACTGAGAAAAAAACATTATATAGCCAAGACATGAATATTAGTTTGGGATTGTCCTAGTTTACTGTTAGTTTACTGTTACTGGGAGGGTGGCACGGGGGCTCGGTGGGTAGCACCGCTTGCCTCACAACAAAAAGGATCCCGGGTTCAATCCCAGAGTGGAGTGGCTTGGGTCCTTTCTGTGGTTTCCTCCTGCAGTCCAAGGACATGTGTGTTAGGTGAATTGGTGTCTCTAAATTGTAATTGACTTGTGTATGTATGACTGGTCTTGGCATGAACTTGTGTATGGATCTAACCTTGTGCGTGTTGCTGGGTGGCCACTGATTGATAAATAAATAAAATACTCCTCTGGGAAGTTCTTCCACTAGATTTTGGAGCACGGCTGTTAGGCTGGGCACAGATGTTGGACAACAAGGAGGAGATCTCTCCAATCCAGTCACTTTGAAAGTTCACCATGAAGGCTGTCAATTCGTTTAATGTTCTCTTTATTATACTAATTGCTGGAGGTGGAATCCTATGAAAATGCCACATTGAGAGTCACCAATGTATTCGCTACCAATCCATTCTACAGTCACTGAGATTTCATCTCTGTATATTTTAAACCTGTGAGCAGGCGAGGTACCCGATGACTAAACAAAAGGGGTGTCTACATACTTGTGGCCATGTAGTGTAAGTGTTAATTTATGAATGGTGGATTGTGACAGCACGCTCCTCTTTGCTCTGACCAATCAGCTGCGAGGCCGCGTGCGCAGATTAAAACGCAGGAACGGAATGAGGCTGCGCGCGAGATTCGGCGGGACAAACAAAATCAGCAGCGCACAGACAGAGGACAGAGGAAAGACGTGAAGTGCAGCGCGTGTGGCAGTACAGTACCGGACAGTACCGTACAGTACCGGACAGTGCGTGCTCTGAACAGGGCGGGATATGTATCCTAACCCAGACGGATAAACATGTGATTTCTGCTTATATACGGAGAACAACTAGTTTGTTGCTTTGAAGCTGGTGCCGCATCTTGGAAACGTGTTTGTTGTTTAGTAAGATAATTAGCGATCGCTCTGGGAAACGTGCCTGTTTTAAGCAGAAGACACAGGTTCGAATGAAGAATGTGAACATCAGTCTGACCGAGCCTTGAGTTTGGATAAATGGCAGTTTTTGTGATTTTGTTGTGGATTAACCGCGTTAGTGGATTTCTCTGATACTTTTTCCTCCGAGAGGAAAGCTGTCAGTTCATCAAAACTCACATGGCCAACATGAAACCACGGAGGTAAGATTGTGAATAAGATCTTTACATGACAAGCGTTTCTATCGTTATGGTTACATGTTTTTGCACCTGTGATATGTCATGTCATGTCATGTGGAAACACTTTGCCTAAACATGAATGCGTCTCGATTCTGGCAGCTTTGTTCCAGTCTTTGTTTTAACCTGGTGTGTATTCATACTGGGAATAAATCCGATTT
Source organism: Parotocinclus spilosoma (assembly GCA_033117975.1). NCBI lineage: Eukaryota > Metazoa > Chordata > Actinopteri > Siluriformes > Loricariidae > Parotocinclus > Parotocinclus spilosoma. Next base: position 1,596,084 of record JAVSBV010000083.1, on the reverse strand, counting down.
GAATCTAATTTTTGTTCCTATAACTAACCGATTGCCTGAGATCAATAATATAATACAACTAAACGCGAGTACTAAACCATTGCTAGCTGTATTTGCCATAGCATTTAGCATTAGCCTGATGTTTTATGTAAATATGTATTAAAAGTTAGTACAATGTGCTTAGAATTGTAAAGGCAATACGGCTGAATTGTAAATACTTTCCTCTTTGTAATATGTTAACACATACATACAGATCTGCACTCTGACGTTGCGTGGCTAGCTAGCGCCCAAAAAGGCGTCCTTCCTTACTACGTAGTATGCGAATTAATTCCATGACACACGATATCGTTACGTACTTTCTAATATGGTAGTATGCGCCATGAGACGCAGCCTAGCGAGTTAACTTGTTTCAGTAGATTTGTCTGTGTAGCTCAGAATGTTTTACATTAAAGTAAGCACACGTGACGGGTTACTATACATTTTGAGTGTACTTTCCAATCCAAGGGAAATATAAATATATAAGCCAGTAAAGTAAACGATTTAGTGACACTTGTGGGAAACGTTAGCATGCTACTGTCAGTGAGCTGTCACTTCACTGTGCGCTCTGCTGTTTAGCAAATGTTAATGATTAAAAAAACGTATTTGACACAGTAGAGTGACACTAGTCATGATACAAACTTCATAAACGGGGGCTAATTAGATCTGTATATCTTAACTTGTTTTTATTACTTTGGGTAAATAAGTCACACCTGCTAAAGACAGCATAGTTAAATAGATGTTTTGGACAGTAGTATGCTGGCCCACCTGCTTTACCAGCACTACCAGTAAGACCGTGAGGGTTCACAAGCCAAACCAGCACCAGCCCAGCATTAAGCTTGTAATAAAAAAAGTGCAAAACACTCTTTCCAAACCAAAACATTACATATAAAACATGTATATTACTATGGAGTTTGCCCCACCTTTGCTGCTAGAAGTTACAAGAAGTTCTTCTAAGATGTTCTTCTGCTAGGAGGGCTTTCCCCCCGATTTTGGAACATGACTGTGAGGTCCACTTCTGATGTCCGGCAATAAACCCTGGCTTACTTTTGGAATTCCAGGGCATTTTAAGGTGTTTGGTGTTGAGATCAGAGTTTTGTGGAGGCCAGCCAAGTTCTCAAGCAAAGTTGGCAAACCAAATCTCTATGGACTTTGTTTAATGAAAGTAAGGCAGAAAGCTGATAAACTGACTTGTTGGAAGCAGAAACCCATAAATGTGTCATTTAGAGTCATCTGCAACCGTTTGTCTATGCATAATCCATGAAAGAATGTTATTTTATGAATGTGTTACAAGTAGGTGTTGCTGAAATCGTGTGTGTCACACAGCTTAGTAATAAATGAACATTTTTGTAAAGTATTTATTCCGTGTTAGACAATTGTTGTATTTACTGTACAGAATGTCCATCCTATGATGTAAACAACCTTACAAGCAGGTGACTGTCCAACATTTAGGACTAAGGCCAGACTTTTTTTTATTGCTTGTTTCGCGGATCCACTGACTATTATAATTGAAGTATATAAAAATATATTTTTTTTTGTATTTCTCGGATCCGCCACACCACCAATGGTTGAAATAAACAAAAAAAACAACAAAAAGCAAAACAAAATATATATATTTTTGTTTGTTTGTTTGTTTTTTTTGTTGTTCTTTTTTAGCTTTTTCTGCCCTCTGGTGGAGAGCCAACGGGTTTTCTTCTGTTTATTTAATTTTTTCCCGATTTGCTTTAATTGTAGGTTAAATGAATTTCTTTTTTTTAATTATTATTCTTTTTATTTCTTCCTCCTTCCTTGTATTGATTTCACATATTCCTAGAGAAATTGAAAAGTGCTGAAAAATAAAGATTTATTTTTATTTCCTCAGTAGATTCTTAAGTAGGGACATCCGAACAAGCAATTAAAAAAGTCTGGCCTAACCTAAGCTTGAAAATGATATAACAAATGTCTCAAAAATTGGCTTTTGAAATAGATATGTGTTCAACATTGCAAAGACTGGTGTGTAATGGGATTTCATTATTTCTCATTTCAAAACTTCCTGGTGAAGAGCAAAATCAAGTAAAGGTGATATAATAATTTAAATACATGAAGAAAACTCTACATATAGTGTTAAACAGTTTGAAACAGCTGCACAAATTTTTTTAATACAACATAATGGTCATTTCCACCTGCAAGGTACCTGGTAATAATTTTACTGCTATGAATTGTTTTGTTAACTTTTTATGTACGGGTTTGCAGTACAAGTTGCTAGGTAACCTGTACATTAATCAAATTAAGGTCATCTTAATGTGTATGTCATTTCATTTCCAAATTCCAAGTAATGCAAGGATGACATTTCGATTTGTTGAGTTACATTTTTATTTCTTGAGATTCAGTGCAAATGAATGGATAAGGTTTTAACATCACACAACATCATGTACAGCCATTACATCAAATGTAGCTGAATGTGCAGCTTTGTGTGTGTGAGTACGTGTGTGTTAGAGAGGGGGGAACTTGGGGTGTGTGTGAGTGTTGAGTGATTCCCTCCACTTGCCCCTTTCTGCGCCTCCTGGAAAGGGTGGGGGGATCATGCTGTTTCTTGTGACAGTAGTTCCACTGTGGACGGTAATTTTATTTTCTGAATAAGCCAAATGTTTTGCTGACGTCAACAAAAAGCAGGTCGTGCCCCACAGCATATAAAATCAACTGTGGCTAGATGATATGGTCTTAATATCACAATAATGTTTTTTCCATGATACACTTTTCTCTGTGCACATATTCTCAGTTTGTTGTTGATGTCATTCATTGTCAGTGCTTTTGTTACTCTGCTGTTAATCACAGTCAGTGTTTTCTTTTTCCTTTTTATATGTTATGATGGAAAAATATTAGCTGGAAGTCTTCCATGTTAATACACTGTATTTTGTTAAAAGCACAGCAAAACTAAATTAAATTTCAATCATTACTCATCACTTATGCTGTTTGCCACATCATCCATTCCCTTGCTTTGAATGCCAGTGTTTGGGTAGTGTTCTTTTTGCTTTTTGGTTTATCTGAAAGTGCAGCCTTTTTGTGTAAAGGATTTAAAAACATAGGACTGGTGGGCTGAGGATGTGGTTAGTTTGGCTGCCTCCTGAACAAGTGTGTAGTAGGCCTACACCTCTGGAGTGGAAAAGAGGCCGTTTGTTTGGAGTTGCTTAGAGTCCCTCTTAAGTCTTTCACAGAGGGGAAGCTTTATGCTAAACTTTAGTTGCCATGTTTCTTGGCTGAAATATCTCTTTCATCAGAAGTGTAACACTTATTACCAATGGGAGGCCTTGTTTGTCAAAGTTGCCTAGCAGGGTTTTGGATTTCCATATTTGTCCATTTTCTGACAGACTTGGACTTTGGCCTTCAATTACATTTACATAGCTCACAGATTAGGAGTGTAAAACATGCACAGAACAGCTCGTTTGTAGCCCTTGCTCTTTTCATACAAAATCTGTTATTTGTCCTGAAATACTTGAGGTTATAACATGATAAATATTATGTGGGTTCTTTTAGCCCTAAATGCAGTGCTCTAAATAATTTTACTGTAAGTTTAAGTAAAACAATAAAAGACTCACTGTCACTTTTTGCACTAAATGAATGCTTTGGAGTTAAGTTTGCACTCCAGTATCCCAGGACGATATTCCCCCTTTCTTTACACCCATGAATAAATCTGGACCTTCTTCTGTGGGGAAGTGTTTCTAAGCAACTAGGCATTCCTGTGAGCTAAAGTATTATGCATATCCAGAGTTACTTTGGCATTCGCTAGAAAATACACAAGTTTGCCTTGATAGGATGGTCACTGGCTTACAATCTGTTTGTATAATAGGAAGAAATGTAGATGTAAATTTAGCTCCAAAATTGTTGACACCCTTGGTAAAGACATCTTGGAAAAAAATGAAGGCATCATGGTTTATTAGCTTAATTTCACACAGTAGAAAATCGAAGCTTTTATTTATGTGCCGTTCATGTTTGTTTGGTTATTTGTTTAACATTACATCAGCATCAATGGCTATTTATGACGGTTGCAGTGCTATAACTACACTTGTCAGACACATTAAAACTGGGTGCAATTAACTGAATTCATGTGTTTGGAATGTAAGGCATTCCGTTATCTGCATTGAGTGCTTTTGTTGGAAAACGTGAGAATGTTGTGTCTAAACCTTTTTCCCATATTTGCATATTTTGTGTTAACAATTCTTCTTCTCAGAACTAACTGAATTTGGTTTGAACCAAGTGCAACAAATAGATCACCAAGGGTCACTTTTTATGGCAGTTTTGTTTCCAAGCTTTGACATTTCTTTCCTTTTGTCCTTTTCATCTCAGTGAGGATGATGATGAGGAGCGACATTCTGCGGACCTTGAAAAAGGATCCAATAAGAACTCAAAAAAGATGCTTTGCAGAGTGAAATGGTCCCGAGAAGAGGTACTGATCGGTGATCGATTGCTAGCTGCGCATATGCTCACTATTATATTGACAGACAAAACTAGTAGTTACACCATATTGAGAATGATCGTTGCATTCGGTTGTTTGGATATGGAATGTGGTGCTACAGTAACACTAAATTGAGCTAAACCTTAAATTGAAACACTTGGCAATAATGTAGGCCAGCGTTACAAAACACTGCTGTGATACGTTAATGCTTTTTATTCTGTGTACAGGACGAAAAGCTTAAGAAGCTTATTGAACAGCATGGCACAGACGCATGGAAAATAATCGCAAACTTTTTCCCGGTAAGCTGTAATAGTCCTTCTGTGGCAAATCTTAGTACATCTTTGATATATAGGTCTGCGCACAGTGTGATGAATTATTGATTGGGGTAAATTAAGTGTTGTTCTGGGTATGTACAACTCACAAATGTTGACCATTTTGGAATTTGTTAATTCTTGACAGACAAGGACAGATGGCCAGTGTCAACACCGCTGGCAGAAAGTTCTGAACCCAGAGCTGGTGAAAGGGCCCTGGACAAAGGAGGAGGATCAGAGGGTAAGATGAGCTGAGCGTCTAAGATCCTGAGGGAATGACTGGGGAGGTTGGGGAGTTTCTGTAAAATAATGACAATTGAAGGTAGCCTGTTGTAGGGAGCCTGCATTATCTTACTCTTGACTACAGGTTTGAGAGATTACCGTATTAAAGGTTGTTATTTACAGTGAAACCCTGCCTCCTGTTGTTCGTTTTCCCACCATAATGCATGGGGTATTTTAATCCCACTCCCCACTATCCAATTATGATGTTTCTGAATGGTATTTTTCCTTTACCTGCACCAAGTAAGAAGCTGCATGTTTAGTATATACAGTGATTATTAATGAACCTCAGCAGTGCTGTATTTTGCTGTTTTTGTTTTTGCATTCATGCATTTATAGCAACAAAAAAACTCTTTAGGAGAGTGATTTATTGCTGATGAACATAAAATCAAATAACTAGAGCTGATTTCAAATTTTCTCAGTGATCAAGGGTGGAAGTGATGAAAGAAAATAAATTAAATATTCATTTCCAGGAGCGAGGTGCATTCATATAAGGGGGTCTAATAATTATGTATAAAAAAATAAATTATGTCATGTTTGTGCAGATTCGTAACAAGCATTACATTCGTAACAAGCCACACATCTTATCCTGAATACTAACATGTTCACATAGGGTTTAACAGATAAAAGAATTAACAGAGAATGAATTATGTATAAAATTAGTGTGTTTTGTAGTGTTTAGCTTTCAGACTTACTGTATAACATTATACCTTTGTGGTGTTTCCAGCTCAGGGCTGGCAAAGCTTGATTTGTAACAAATAGCTAAGGACTGATGTAATGCATTCTCTGCATTATAATGGAAATGCAACAGGCGCTAAAGAATGTTGTAAATGCTGTGTCATTAGGTAAAAATGTGACTGAACATACATACAGCCCTGGCACATCATTAACACAGAAGATTCCTTGTATGACCTGATAGTGTTGCACCTTCATACCTTCATATATATGCATGCTTTCTGTTGTCAACATACTTTTAGCCAGCCTTTACAGTAACAGAGTTTGAGCACCACAAACGTCTTGTCATGCAGGCACTATTGTCTGTACCCAAGGGAGGGGAGGATCTTCTTTTGGCACTGCAACAGCAGCCCCCGTTGGTACCGCAGTTTCCATCAGCTCATCCAGGGCAGGAAAATAGGGCTTATAATGAGGATAATAGAGGTTTCAAAATGTCCTTTTGCTGCTATTGTGTTGTTTTCTCATCTGCCTTGCATTTCCACAGGTGATTGAGTTGGTGCATAAGTACGGCCCCAAGCGATGGTCAGTCATTGCTAAGCACCTTCAGGGTCGTATAGGCAAGCAGTGTCGAGAACGCTGGCACAATCACCTCAACCCTGAGGTTAAGAAGTCTTCCTGGACTCAGGAAGAGGATCGCATCATATATGAAGCACACAAACGGCTCGGTAACCGGTGGGCTGAAATCTCGAAGCTGCTGCCTGGAAGGTATGCAGGAGTTTTGCTTGTTTTATGTGTATCTGTGCCTAGAACTCTTTGGATTAAGTTATCTATCTGAATTTTAGGACAGACAACTCCATTAAGAACCACTGGAACTCCACCATGCGCAGGAAAGTGGAACAAGAAGGATATCTTCAAGATGGCAACCAGAGCTTTATTGCAGATCAGCCCCTGAAGAGACGACATAAAGTCTGCTCGAATTTGGAGCACCTTCATGGCCACAGCCATTTGCTCATGAATGGCCAATCACAAGTAAGTGAAAGTCATTACTAGCATTAATGTAGAAGAAAATAACAAACTAGAAGTAAATATAAATGTAGCTTGTGTTTTTTTTTTAAATGATGATTACGCTCAGACTTGAGATGGGAAAATATGCTATGAAACCTTGGTAGTTTGGGATATGAAGGTTTTGGAAGTCATTTAAGTTAAATATGACATTTGATAAGACTAGTTGAACTGTTTATGACTTAAGGATTATCCTCTTTTTCACTTTAATTTGAGCACACCGTCCATTGAAAAGTACTTAAGCAATGCAGTTGTGATTTACATGATGCCTTTTTGTATTTTGTGCTACATATAGCTGGTAGGATACTCGTTCGGCTCTGTAAGTGGGCAGAGTATTGACGGGATCACAGAAAGTCCAAGCTTTATATCGGTGAGTGCTGTTTCTGATGCTGTACTCACCTTAGGTTTTACTCCCTGTTATTTCTTTCTATCCTTTCTTTTCTACCAATCAGTTGTGCGTCTAAACAGCATGGTTGCGTTGTGGTGTCATGAATTACGTTTTTGGGTCTCAGAAATTAGGCTAGACAGGCTGAGTATATGCCTTTAGCCTTTACAAATAGCACAACTTTCAAAATGTAAACATCTCGTCCATCTTGTGCCCAGTGGAATTTGGGATCAGGGCCAATGAATTGTTTGTGGTTGTGCCAGTAAACTCGTTGTCTCCGTGTCTCTTCCTTCCTTTTCTTCCCGAATCCTCTCCCCCACAGCCGTGCCGTGACGATCCTGACAAAGAGCAGCGTATTAAGGAGCTAGAGCTGCTGCTAATGTCAGCTGAGAATGAAGTCAGGAGCCAGTCCGGTCCTCGTGTAAGAACCAGTGTGTGTGCGCGTAGAGTAGTGTGCTCTAGGCTTCTCCACCCCTTTCATCCCTTCCTCATCCCTCTCATGTCCTCACAACATCTGCGCTTAATGAGCTCAACTTAAACTCACTTCTACCACACCTGATAGTGGCCTGCCGTCAGTAACTAGATCATATAATGCACAGCATGACAGCACCTAACGAAGAAAACGCGCTTGGAAAACATTGCTTTCAACATCGCTTTAAAAATGATGTGCTTTCCCTTTATGCTTGATAAGCCGCTATCAGCGAATGCTCGGTTTTCAATCATTTGAATTGTGAACTGTGAGAATTTTGATGCGGTTAATTTGTGTAGACATTTTAAATTTAGCTAAGTAACTATTGTTTCTTTGATTAGGAACTGCAAAGTAACAGTTTACATTCTCATGCACAAGTTGCCAGCATGTTTTGTTGACTAAATGAAACGGAGCTGGAACAAACTTAAGTGACATTTCTGTAATTCCTTATGCACCCTTAGTGTTTATTCGCGGAAATTAACATATTAGGGGAACATGCGCGAAAGATTGGGCACTTTCAAGATAGGCCTTAGCACTTAGTTGACCTGCTAGGGACTGTGGTGGCCTAGTGATTAAGGTACTAGACTATGGACCAGAAGGTCCAGGGTTTAAATCCCACCTCTGCCATGGTTGGGTCCCTGAGCAAGGCCCTTAAACCTCAATTGCTTGGATTGTAAGACTGTATTATTGTAAGTCGCTCTGGATAAGGGCGTCTGCTAACTGACATAAATGTAAATGTAGGCCTTAAGCCATATCCAAGAATTGTGAACACCTTGTGATCTCTTAAGGATGAGCAGTTTTGTAGCAGTCGCTGGACATGTGCAGAGAAAATATCAAAAAATCCTGCATGTCACACAGCCAGTGTTGAATGTTTAGCTGCAAAGAGGTTGAAAAATACAACAAAGGCAACCTAGCTTGGCTTACCCAAACCTATGCACATTTTTCCAATATGTTAATCATAGCAAATAAGAAAATGGTGCATTTAAATGTACAGCATTGTATCATATTTCTTTTTGTTTTCTGCACATGTTGCATTAATGTATAACTTTCGTACTCTGGTCACTAATAACCTTCGATATGTAACTCATTCATGGAGTACTGTGCATCAGAGTCTGACCTTCTTCAATATTCGGGAAACATAATTGATTTTTCACCACCCTGCCTTTCTTTCCATTATGTTATATCTTATCACTGCTTATCATTATTCTAGTTGGACTTGTGTGCAAACAGACCTTTCTGACTTTGATCCCCCTCAGAATCCTGAGAGCTACACCAGTTGGTCGGACAGTTTACCTGATGATACCATGACCACCACAGGGAGCACAGAAGAGACGAGTGCTGAGCTGTGTCGAGCAAAGAAGGGCCAAACTCCATCTGTACCAGTGCACGTCTCTCCCAGCAAGTTCCTGGCAGTGGAGGCCAGTGCTGTGCTGTCCAGCCTGCAGACGATTCCTGACTTTGCAGAAACTATAGACCTCATTGACTCAGTAAGCAGATGGTTGTTTACCTCAAACCCTCTACACTGAACTGTGTTGAAGTATTTACAAGCGTTACAAAAATCCTGATCTTTTATTTTTAGTTGGATATTTTTTATTCAGAAAGGACATTCAAATATTATAACAAAAGTGGTTTAACAATGCAGGTTTTTCCTATTAATACATCTAAATAAAACTAAACTGTCATATTGTGATTCTAATTAAATTAATGTGGAATGAGCAAGTTTCGTGATCTATTAATATATTTGTGCTTCGGTGTGGTTACCATCAATTTGCAGGAGAAAATCACCCTAATTTTTTGATCATATAGTATAAATCGACAAAGATTACATAAAATGGGAGCACTGAGGTGACAATTGGTGGTGTGCATTTGCCTGCAATGGGCTCCAGAATCATTTTACTTTATTTTATCTTGATGATAATAATGATATCAATAATGATTCATTGTATCTCTAAGAATAGATGTGACTCATCTACACAACTCATTAATGTGTTGCAAGATATTGTAATTTATGTAAACTGCATGTCCTTAAAACTGTTACAATTATAGCTACTTAATCAACCAGCAGGATTTCCTGTGTTCTGCTCTGCTCTTCTGTTATTAAGCTGCCCAGGACACAGATGAAGTTATGTCAACCATGTCATGTAAATGGTTAAGAGACTCTTACAACGCCTCAGTGTTTTTCGTATCTTAATACAGATATGCATGTTTAAATATAGGCGCTTAAATTGGGTGAATAGCGACACAAGAGGCAAGGCCTTATTGAACATTTGAGCTGATGTTCCGCTACCAGTTCCAGGACCACTTACTTGCTCCTCCACCTTAGCATTACTCCACTGGTCTTCATCAACAATAACCAGTCCCACCAGAGTGCAGTAACTCCCTCCATGGTTTAGTTATTAGAAGACGATGTACCTCCAATAACTTACCACTAAGGACTCATTATCTTAAATGTATTTGGATATTTAATTTAAATGTTATTGCTAAATTGAATTGTATTATTTACATAATTTTACTATTACTACAACTTAATTATTTCAATTAACATCTAGGCCACCCATGGAGGATGGATCCCTTTTTGAGTCTTGGTCCTCTCAAGGTTTTTTCCTTCTTTATACAGGGAGTTTTTCCTGGTCACTGTCGCTTTAGGCTTGCTCAACTTTGGATTGGCCTTTTAAGATTATATAATATTGTAAAGCTGCTTTGAGTTATCTAGCACCATTTTCTAGATTTGGTAAGCAAAGATAAGTCTGCTTGTACATTTTGCTTTGCAGGATCCCATGGCCTGGAGCGAGGTCGCAAGTTTTGACCTCTCTGAACCTGTGAGCCCTCCTAAACCTAAGACCCTCGGTGGCGCATTCCCAACACCAGAAATCAGCAGAGAGGATGTTGGGTACCATCTCAATGCCCCTGCTGCTCACAGATCTCGCACTGGAATGGGCCAGGGAAAACCCAGTCCTCAAAGCATGCCATCTGGGTGTAAATTTAGCTCCCCTCCACTGTGCGGGCTGAGGAAGAAGACAAGAGAAGGAAGAGACCAGTCACCCACTTGTGAAAGAAGCTGTGGCTCGTTTACTGACAACAATATCAGCTCACCGAAAGGCACACCAGTCAAGGGCCTTCCATTTTCCCCTTCTCAGGTATGAAACATGAATCAATGCGTCTAAACAAATGTGCTCTGGTTTCCTCTGTTTCAGCCGCAGCCACTGTTAGTTTTGTTTCTGCTTTTTTTTAACTCTAGTTCTTCAATATATCTGAAGCTGAGCAGTTGAACTTGGAGAATCCAGCGCTTACATCCACACCAGTGTGTACACAGAAAAACTTTTCGAGCACGCCTCAACAGCGGGTAACAACTCCCAAACATCAGAAAGAAAATGCTGGGTAAAACTGCTTCTGCTTCAGTATATAACCTTAGGCCATGTGCTTTTAGTTTGCTTATCAGTTTGTTTACCAATTTATTTATCTATCTGTTCAGCTTCAGGACGCCCAAAATTCGTAAGTCTATAATAGGCCACACCCCAAGGACACCTACACCCTTTAAAAATGCCCTGGCAGCCCAGGAGAAGATGCATGGGCCCTTAAAAATGGTGGTACGTTTCAGATCTTTTTGTCCTAATTTTTTAAAATATTGTGTGGGCCTTAAGGTGTTTACTACTGTTATCGACTGCATGCAGCCTCAGCCACTAGCTTTCCTGGAAGAAGACATTAGGGAAGTTTTGAAGGAGGAAACGGGAACAGACATCTTCACTCAAGGGAATCCTGAGAATAGGCTGTATGAGGTACAGTTTTCATCAGTTCATGTCCTTATTCATAATTACGCTCTTCTGTTTGTTCTGTTTTTGGATTTGACCTACTTTTCCCCTCCAATTTTTGGCTGATCTTTAGATGGATGCACCTGCCAGGAAGGTGAGGAAGTCGTTGATGCTGGACAACTGGGGAAAAGACTGCCTCAGTGTACAACTGTTTCCTCAACAGCAGATCAATAGTAATACTCAAGTAAGAAACTGAGCTACCAGTAGAGACTTTACTGTTAACATGCCTAAAATTATACTCCGTGTACATCCGAGAGCCAAGAAGAAGGATGGTGGTAATAGACACCTCACAAACAGCTCTCAGAATATGAGACTAAAACAAGTGTGACTTCTGGTGAGTAGGTACTGATATATATATACACAGTCGAATCTGGTTAATCGGACCACCGGTTAATGGGACCAGCCTAACGTACCTAAACGCATCCTATTAAGACGCGAATAAGGAAAAGAAGCCACAGTCGGCACCTAGCGAATGCTAAGCAGATCAGCGATTTATGGGAGGATTTTTGTGACCTCCGGGAGAACTTATGCTTTTATCAAAGGTCAGGAAATCCGAAAAGTTGTGTTGCTAAGAGCAAAACCAGCAGGAGGTGAACACGCCCACCACTTTCTTGTTTGTTTTCAAGTTCAGTCCATCAAGAAAACACGTCAGATTACACTGGATAAGTTCTTTAAACGTTGACTGGAATTTAGTAAGAACTTGTTTTTTACAGTATTATGCTTTGCATGCTG
>JAVSBV010000083.1:1573807-1583815 GCA_033117975.1 Parotocinclus spilosoma | reverse complement strand
GCAAAAGCGCGTCAGATCACACTGGATAAGTTCTTCAAACGTTGACTGGAATTTAGTAAGAACTTGTTTTTTACAGTGTTATGCTTCACATGCTGAGTACCTATACATTGTGTTGTAGATCGTTTAAAAAAACTTGTTTGCAAATGTATTTTTCAATAAACAAAGTTTGTAAGCAACAGTAGTTCTTGTTTGTTCGCTATATATATATATGTATATGTACGTTCGCTATACGTGTAAATCGCACAATAAAGGTTTAATAAACATTTAATATGTTAGATAGCACGTCCCGTCTTGTAACATAGGGCATGCTCGTTTAATCAGACCAGCCGGTTATTAGGACCAAAACGATCGCGTCGCGAAAATGTAAGATGTGACCATCTTACTCATTACATTTAGAAAAATATATATTTGAAAAAGTTATTTTTTAATTTAAAAGACCGTCTCAGCAAAGCTTTGCCCTTTTTTGTAATATCTAATGTTTTTAATTTGGAATCTTGTTGTTATGTAATGTTTGTCACTTTGTCATGTATGTAAATTTCTTTCTTTCAGTCTCCTAATGATGGCTTGTTGAGCAGTGCTCTGCTAATGACCTCGCTAGCAGAGGGAGAAGAACTCGCCCGTTCTCCTCACCGAGTGAAAATGGAATCCAAACTTCCCAACTGCCCTGTCAGTAGCCCAACAAAAAATGAACTCCACACACAGAGAAACTCCTCTCAGGTAACATACTTTACTGCTCACCTGGACCTGTATCTGAATAACACTGTTGGTGATGGGCATTGAGCTTGAAAGAAACACAAGTGGAGGAATGTACCTTTCCTGATGTCATTTCATCCTCAGGTTAGCACAGAGTGGGAGGCAGTAGTGTTTGGGAAGACAGAGGACCAGCTCATCATGACTGAGCAGGCCAGACGGTACCTAACATCCTCCCAGCTGCCTTCCTGCACTTCCAGAGCTCTGGTCCTGTGAGCCCCAGCTTCTCTATTCTCCTTCCAGGGGCTCACACAATTTTCCGCACTTCACCTTTAGACAATCTGGTGTGGGAAATTAAACACCTCTTTGTAAAGACTTTCCTATATGAGTGCTTTAACTGACAGAGGGGCACACTAGAGCATATCTAATTCAGACGTAGCTGTTGATCTGTATTCCTATTCCTGATGACACATCAGGAGACTTGTAGCTCTAGATTCGTTAGGTTATGCAGCTGACACTCATATCACTATACGCAATAGACAGCATGGAGAAATTGAGTACTAAATTGTTAACAGGGAATTAAATCAAGCTCTTTATGCTTAGGTTGTCTTTATTGATATGATAAGAAAAAAATAATCTCTAATTCTACACACATTCAGCTATAGCTGATACTGACTTTTCAGTTTAGAAATGAAATAGCAATTTTCATTTTGTTCATTTTTGATTTTTCATTTTTGATTTTTCATTTTTTATTTACTTGCTGCATCCAGATGTACATATTTTCTGCCTTGGCATGTCAATGTGAGACAACAAATTCAAGAAAAAAGATTTCTAGATTAATTCCCTATTGAAAACAAGAAGCAAAAAGCTGCACCTCTCGCCCCTTTTTAACATGTTTTAGAGGATTTTGATTAGAACGGTGTCTAAAGGATTAGAGAGCTCTGGCAGTGTTGCACTACTGATTGTACAGGTAAGGAGTCGGATCCGCGTTTAGAAAGACCCGGATAGCACTTGCAAATGTGACCGTTTGCGCTCGAACTGTAATGAAGGTTCTGCTTTGTGTTTTTGCCGAGTGTGACACTCATTGAATGTATTGTACAGGATTTAATAGCATCGAATGGAAGGGTACTGCTTTTAATTGTTCATTTTTATAATTTATTGTCTACTGTGTGATTCAAGTTGTTGAGATGTTTATCAAAGACATGGATTGTCCAGTTTTGAGACCGACCTAACCTGCGCTGTCGGACAAACTCGTGACTGCAGCCTAAACAACTTGCTTTTTAGCTGCTTTAGTCAATCCACCAGAAATCATGATTGGTACTGACGTTAGTGTGCAGTCTCGAATACAGAAAGAACACTTCTCAAGACATTTGTGTTCTTGCAGAGATGAATTTTTCCTTAATTTAGGGCTGTAGGTTCTATTTATTAAATCTTTACTAATTTATTTATTTGAAAGATATAAAGAGAATTTTATTTGTGCCGTTAAGAAACAGGATTTGGCAACCTTCCACCAGATACGTTTCATCTTAACTTAAATGACCCACACTGCCGCTGACCATTCTTTAATAATCCGTCTCAATCCAGTTTGTAACAAAGTCATCTCCATAGTTCTGAGTTGAAACCAGTTTATTTGCCATATAGAAAGCAGCATTCAGCCTTCAACTGTTCACGTAGGCAAATTGCACTTTTTAAAATGTTGTTTAAGTGTTGGTATGTTCTTTTTCTACCTTTTAGTGTTTTTTTTTATTGTGGTGTTATTAGCAGATTTTCTCTCATAACAATGAAACACTGTTTGGATTGCATCTGGACAAACATATCTCAATAATTCTATTGAATATGAAGCTGTGCTAGAAGTTACTGAGAATAAAAACAGAGGTCACATGAATGTTTGTAACACAAGCACAATTTTAACAGGTAGAAAGTGATTCTGCTTGAGTGGGATGGATTCAGTGTAAAGTTTCTATGAAGATTCTATGGGGAATCGACACTGCTCACAAAATATAGGGGATATTTCACTATGGGACATTTCATTTTGAATTATCCCCCAATTTTTTGGTGAGTGGTATACATTAAGGCATTAGAATTCTTGGTCAAATGACCAAGCTTACTATTCTTCTTAATATATTTCGTTTGGTTAACCCAAAACATGAACACCCTGATTTATTAATGTTTATTCCATTGAATTTACGCAAAGTCTGTATTTGTGTCTTCACCATGTTTCATTATGTAAAATTCATTTGTTTAATTTAACAATTCAGGTAAGACCAGAGAGTGCATTCTATGGTGAATGTACATATTTTGAGGCATATGTGTATATTTTGTCTTGTTGTTATTGTAGGTGCAAGTTTGTGTATTAACAGTCTGTTTTTAACACTCAACCGTCTAATCGTAGAGTTTAAGGGAAGTAGATCTATGTAGCAGTTAAAACTATACATCACAAGCAGCACATTCCGCTCAATCTGACAAATACACATTTACACAAACAAGACATTTATACCAACATAACACTATTTTGCTGAAATTCTATTGAATGCATCTTTCCGTCCTCTCTGTAACCATCTGTGTACTTGCTGAGGGGGAAAATAAAAGGATTTGTTCATTATATGGTATTCCTGACTATTTCTTTATTAACAAAAAATAATTCTCATGCCGATGTGACCCAGACAAAGTTTAGACTCTTCTGATTCCTGTGTCTTGAGTATCAGGGTCATAATTGGACAGGGATTATGCACATGAAATGCAGGTGTAATTTTGCCAAAGAATAATTTAAAATAAATTTAAATCCACTCACTCAAAGTACTGGGGGAGGGGGTCGGAGTCTAAATGCAGCCCTCTCTCCAAGCTTAAGAGGTTTTGACAACCAAAGCCCTTCCCAAGGAAGGATTTCATGCACAATTAGGATTTTTAACCTGAGAATAGTATTTGGAAAAATCTAATAAAGATGAGGTGCTCCAATAGCGCCAAGGAGGTTTGAATCGCAGTGATGGGCATTGTTGGATTGGATCTGTTCAGCGAGATCATTCCACAGTGCTGCAGATGTGACCCGTATCCTTGGAATTGACTGGTGCCCCAAAAGTACCTGATTTCCTAGGGTGACAGAAAATACATTTGACAACACATTTCAATGTGCATTGCAAAATCAGAACACAAGACATAAACCAGCCAGTGTAAACTGGATCTCAGAGCCTGGGTGGTATTGCTTATGTCATGCCTTGATTCGTCTTTGGGCATCTCTGAGCTGCAGGTACTTGTGGCATCCATGCAAGTGGTGGCTCTGGAGATGATTTCCAGCTTCAATTTCTGCACCTGGTGAATTATATGTGGGGGATTTCTGCCATCTCAGGGTCTACAACCACGCAACCCTTCTGAACAAGAGGCCTCTCTGCAGGTCAGCTGCTCTAGCTAAAGCGGCCCACTCGCGCATGAAATAATGTCTTTTGGCTCCATTGTTCGCTGAGTCTGTTAGCTTTACAGACCCATTCACTCAGTTGCTCTGATTTGAGGGGCTCAAGGCCCTTCTGACATGCCTTCTGCTGCATAGAGCCATGGCACACGTTCTCTAAACCATTTCTCTTTCTCACTCATGCCGTTGTGCCTTTCAGTGGGCCAACATTGGCTTGAAGGGTGTCAAAGGCCCCATTGACAAAACTTGGGTTGCTACTTTTGTACAGTATGGGCAGCTGAAGTCCCGCGGGTCAAATCCAAAACAAACACCTGTTGTACAAAGTGACCTTCATGCTGATACTTCTGAGTCAATAGCTATATGCCATTTACTTCATTTTCAATGGAACTCCCAAGGGCTCAGAAGTGAGAACCAGCTGCTGAAAACAGAAGTACTTGAAGACCTGGGTTTGAACTCTGGGTTGGACTTGCAAAGTGAAGGTTGGACAGCGGTGGTCTGTCCACCCATAAAGGGAGGGAGCATTTTCCCCTGTGTTCAACAAATTCAGGGACTTTTGACTCCCCTTACATTGACCTGAATAAGGGGTAATTGGTTGGTTAATTTTAAGGCAGAATGTGTTTGTTTATGTTAATGAAGAAGGGGGAAGATCAGACCACATTTTATGAGTAATGCAGAAATCCAGGTGATTTCCAGATAGCAATTGTATGCACCAAATATAAACCATGTACAGTATCACACAAGTGTGAGCACACCCCTCACATTTTTGTAACTATTTAATTACAGTCGATTCTGGCTAATCAGACCACATCGGGACGCGATCGTTTTGGTCCTAATAACCGGCTGGCCCGATTAAACGAACATGCCCTGTGTTACAAGACGGGACGTCTTGTGGACCCCAAAATTGCATACACTCCTAAGATGAAATGGCCAAATTGGGCCCATTTAGCCAAATTTCCCTCCTTGGTATCACGTGACTCGTTTAGTGTTACATGGTCTCTGGTGTGAGTGGAGAACAGGTGTGTTAAATTCGGTGTTATCACTCATACTTTCTCATGCTGGTCACTGAAGGTTCAGCATGACACTTCATGGCAAAGAACTCTCTGAGGATCTGAAACAAATTGTTGCTTTACATAAAGATGACCTAGGTTATAAGAAGATTGCCAACACCCAGGAAAGTGAGATGCAGCACGGTTGGCCATCTGTGGGTCATTCTCAAATGGAGGGTGGAGAAACGCATGGTCTCTAACATCCACCAGCTCTGTGATGTCATCATAGAGGAGTGTAAGAGGATTTCAATTGCAACTTGTGAAGCTCTAGTGAACTCAATGCCCCAAAGAGGGTTAAGGCAGTGTTGGAAAATAATGGTGACCACAGAAACTATTGGGCACAATTGGGAAATTTTCACCTAGGGGTTTCCTTACTTTTGTTGCCAGCGGTTCAACATTATACATTAATGACTATGATGGGTTATTTTGAGGGCACAGCAAATTTACACTGTTATCCAAGCTGTAGACTGACTACAGTTACTATCATTGTATCAAATTGTCCCAAGTATCTTGTTGTCCCACGAAAAGACATAATAAAATAGTTAAAATGTGAGAAGTGTACTCACTTTTGAGAGATACTATAAATGATTTACAACATTGTGGATGTAATAGACTGCAGTACTAGCGTGATAATAGTTAAGGTCAAAGTTTTATTTTTAAATTCTGTTTTGTTTTTTGTAAAAAAAAAACCTTATATCTTATAATTGGAGTATTTTTATTTATTCTATTTGCATTTTTGCTTTTAAAATAGCACTTTAAATGTTTAATTTTTCACATTGTAATTTTCACTGACTTTGTGTGAGCAGTTTGTCGTTTACAGCATTCCACTACAAGTTGTATTGTGGTACAACATCACTATGCATGTGACAAATACAATTTGATTAGATTTTTAAAGGGCATGTTATTAAATCAAAGTCTTCGTTTTGTCAATTTCTCATGTCCACTACTGTTTCAACAATATGAGAAGACATATATTAAATGTGCAGCGTTATACTGACAACGTGCTAAGTTAGGTAATGTTGTGCCGCTCTGGGTTGCCTTCATGGCCCAGCTACAGTGATTCATCTGGATAGCACTTCCCTAAAAACCATAAGCAATCGTGCATCACCGCCTGCCTAGAAATGTATGCTTGTTTAGAGGTGTTCCAAAGCGGCATGTGGCAGGGTGCAAACTCATCAGTGCGAATCCCCTCCCCCACGCTTGTGTGCTCATTGCCAGCCTTTGTGCATGCCAGACAGCAGATGGTAGGCCATTATAGCTGTGACAGCCCCAGTCATCTGGCAGGCACCACTTGTTCGGGCGGGAAATCCACGCGAGGTGCTGGAGCTTCATCCAGGCATGCGTGTGTGCTTATTTAGGTCAGAGTTTTTTTATTGGCCTGTACATGGCTACCGCTGAGAGCTTGGACATTAGACAGACCAGACCAGGCACATAACTATAGTGTTAAACATTGCAAGACTGGAAGGAGGGTCTTGAAGTTACAGGCATGAAGTTAAAAAACAACACGTTGCTGTTAACCTGTAATAACATAATTCATAACACATGTGGGTTAAGCAGGATATGTCATTTGTGAACTTTTAGCAAAATATTAATTATTAATTAAAATCCCAAGTTTTAGGTGGTCAGTGATTAGGGAGTGTAATTAGAGATGGAAAGTGCAGCTCTCATCCGTTCAGGGAAGGACAGATTTCAAATGGAGCCATTCTCAAG
Organism: Parotocinclus spilosoma; assembly: GCA_033117975.1. Taxonomy (NCBI): domain Eukaryota; kingdom Metazoa; phylum Chordata; class Actinopteri; order Siluriformes; family Loricariidae; genus Parotocinclus; species Parotocinclus spilosoma. Next base: position 1,576,966 of record JAVSBV010000083.1, on the reverse strand, counting down.
AACAAACACCTGGTCAATGGGTTTGTTTTTTGCAGGAGGACATGGTGTCCTCTGGGTATCCCGAGCTTAACAGCTGCTCTGCAGGTGATCCCCAGGTACCAGCTGCCAAAGACGTAAATATCCCTTCAGCCATCCAGCTCAATGTGTGGCTACTCCTCCCTCTGCCCCCCACACCCGATCCAAGAGCTGAATAAAGCCTGGAAATCAATGTGACATCAGCAGTCACTCAATTTTCTCCAGGATTAAGACTAATTAAAGGATGCAGAGTGCCCTCCATCAGAGCCAGGAGAGAAAGCTGCAGGCCTTTTAGACTGCTTAAGCCATGTTAAGCAGATGGCTGAGGCATCTCCAAAGTCAGTTAGCTGAAAATAGAGATAAGTAATTTAGTAACAGCAGCTATATACTCACACAAGATACAGTCTTTGAGACTATATGTAGTCCATGTTACAGATGGTCTGTAAATTGGTACCCCAGAGATAACAGCATGTAAGTGTTGCCCTCAAAAAAACTAATGGGCAATTATTAAGTTTGCCAAAAGGCTCCACTTCACAACAACAAAGAAAGAGCATAATGGAATGAAAGATTCAGGGTTTGTGGTTCATTAAAATAATTACATTTTCTTAAATAGTTGTAAGCATTAACAAAGTCATTTATCACTGAGTTTTTACATGCCAGTAGTATTCACTGTAGAACATCCTTATATGGACCAAGAGACCACTCATTAGCCAGCACATGGGTAGTAAACAAGTCCACTTAATTGGGAAAAAAGTATTTTTATTTACTCAATTACTTCAAAACAATGGAATCATCAATAACTACTCACTATGTAGCAATGAGCAACAGTTGTATGGCTAAAATATGGCTCTGGTATATGGAGTAAAAAAATTTTGTTCTAATAAGAAAATCACAAAGCAAACAAAAAACAATCACACAATTTTAAAAAACTATTAATTAAAAAACAACAACACACAATTAAGTATAAATTTTAGGATTACTCACCTTTCAATAGAAAGTAGCCTATAATGTATTATTTCTGTATACAGCGTTCCCTCGCCACTTCACAGTTCACCTTTCACAGACTCGGTGCATCGCGGGTATATAAAATATATATATAAAATATATCGCTGTTTACGCTATTTATGCTGTTTCGCGGCTTTTTCCGGAACTCGATGCGTAGTACATGTGCTATAATTAATGTATACATTACATACATACATGTATTTGATTAACTTTTACATAAAAATCACAAAAATATTAATTCCAACAATAAGGGAATGTTATAAATCATAAAATATTACGATTTAAAGAAAATAGCTTATTTACTCAGCGGATGAATACTCACCAAAAACAAGAAGTAAGACTAGAGCATCGGCCGTCTGAGTCGCTACCTGCCGACATGACAAGTTTTTATCTGCGGTTTTGTGTTCGCTGTTTATGAGAGTTTCATTATAGACTGAATTAATTCAAGCCCTACGATGTTACCCAAACGTTCTGCAAGTTCTACTGCTAATATAGTGTAGAAATACTTAAATACAGCGTCCCTACTTCACGGATTTTCGTTTATCGCGGCTGGTCCGTCCGTGTGTGTGTGTGTAAAATCTATTATAATAGATTTTATAATCTATTTTGTTTCATATATATACACACACACACACACATACACACATATATACATATATATATACACACATATACACATATACACACACACACATATATATATATATATATAAAAAGAGATTTGGAATGATGACCTAAAGTATCTTTTCAGTTCTTCCATTTCACAGTGATTCTTCAATCGTCTTTTTACATCAGAACTTAAAAAAAATTACATTAGTAACCATTGTTTTAATGTTTTAACGATGTCAACAAATAGCTTATATGCACTAAAGACTTAATGATGGCTACATAATTAAATATTAATCATTTATAAATAATTAATTGCTGTGCTGTAACAACATGTTGTGCTAAAGAGTATTTTATTTTAGATTCAGGAGAAAATATGCTATGCCATGCATTTACTAACAAGTGATGCACTGAAAAATTTGTGGCTTTGTGGCTAACATCCAACAAAATAAAACATTCAGCCAAAGGTCAATTATCCAAATATGGTTTCTCAAAGGTTTTCAGTATTTTCTTCATCATTGCATAAATTGAGTAGCCTAAATGCAAGTGCTTTTGTTTTAACTGGGAATATAAAATAATTATATTGTTTTCTATTTGCACTAGCATGTGCATAAAATTGTATTGCAGGACTATGAGGAAGACTTAATAATACAATTATTGCACCCATCTTTCAAGACTGTGGTAGCCTAGCGGTTAAGGTACTGGACTCTGGACCTGAATGAACCTGATGGTCCTGGGTTCAAATCCCACAACTGCCACAGTTGGGTCCTTAAGCAAGACCCTTAACCCAGTATTGCTTAAATCAGTAAGACTGTATGATTTGTAAGTCTCTCTGGATAAGGGCGTCTGGCTAAATGATGTAAATGTAAATCTTTCTGTTTCTCAGCTCTTAGTCATGAAACATATTTAATTATGTAAATGTACGCCTTGTCTTGCAAGTTTTAAGCAATTCATTTGTGTAAACCACAATTCTCATACAGAAGACCTTATAGGCCTTATAATCATAACATTAGCTTCTGTATACATTTTCTCTCTTCCTCATGTGTTACTCGGTTCCCCCAAAGTAAAGCCTTAAGGAAAAGTTAACATTTCATTAAAAGGCAAAGATTAGGATACACTAGAATAAACTGTGCTAGTGTTCCTGCTGATGGTGTGAACAACCAGTGACGCCTTCATTGACACATTACATTTGATCGAGTCATCAAAAACGTTGTTCGTTATTTATTACTTGGTCTTTTCATCAGTCGCCCTTCCTCCGACGTCTGGTCGAGTCCCACAAGGCAACCGCATTATAAAGTCAAATAAAGCCAGGACTAATACTGGATTCATTTTTAGAACTTCTTGTACAAGAAGAATTATTTTAAGAAAATAATAATAATTTATAATATACAGTGAGTCCAAGAACTATTTGATCCCTTGCTGATTTTCTTTGTTTGCCCACTAATAAAGACACTAGCCTTCTGCACTTTTAATGGTAGATATATTCTAACATGGAGAGACAGAATATCAAGACAAAAATCCAGAATATAATTT
>JAVSBV010000083.1:1543887-1563943 GCA_033117975.1 Parotocinclus spilosoma | reverse complement strand
AAATCACACAATAAAAGTTTAATAAACATTTAATATGTTACATAGCACGTCCCGTCTTGTAACATAGGGCATGTTCATTTAACCAGAATCGACTGTATAACTTACAGTGAACTGTATCTTAAAATTGTGATTATGAAAAAATTATAGCTATAATTAGGGTCATCGTCTACTGTTCCCTAATATTTTTGGAAAGAGAAACGACACGGTGTGATTCAGTAAAGAAATAAACAGCTATTTAAACGTTTTCCATATTTTAAAGTCAATTAGATTTTCATTTATCTCTGAAAGATTAACTGGCGCCCCATTGTGGGTGTACATGTGCCCAGTGACTTCTGGGAATTCTGGGACTGACCAGGATATGCGGAGGTAAAATTACATTTGAGATGTATTTTTTGTAAGCTTTGTAACCATTAAAGACATTTAAAAAGTCATCTAAATTAGATCAGCGGTGCTATTATGGTGTAATGTGCTATTATACAATATGGGCATTAAAGCTTTTAAAGCATGACAGCTTACAAATATAGCAGTCATTTTACAGAGAATCTCTGTGATTTTACTTGTATTATATAATGAAATTATATTTATTAAACTAATGATTAAATAGAACATTAATGTGTGCGATCAAGTTGCAGGATAATTCAAAATAAATTTCATGGCCTAATTTGAATATTTGCGCCAACTTAGAGTGCTGCATCCGTTCCAAAATGACCCACATAGCAACGTATGTGGTGTGATGTAATGGACTTTGTACGTGTGGAGAAATTTAGGCTGTGCCAAGCTGAGATTACTGAACACTGCATAAATGGACACATGGATTTGAGGTGACAATTGTGAGCGTAATGCTTGATGTTTGAGCAGTGCTTATTGTCAGTGCAATGGCTGTGACCTATATTTAGCAAAGATTGCTGTGGGTACAAACAAATCAAGCAGAGAAGATAGTTTTAGCGTTTTGTGTGCGGTCAACGTAGTCACTCTGCTCAAATCTATTCAAATGCTCTGTTTGTCAATGGAGAACGTTAATAATGGGATGCTGTTGTGCTCACTGGTCACCAGCATGCAACGATGACAGCAGTAATAAGCAGATAGATGTAGAATTAATTCTGGTTTAGTCTCCTCAGCATAAATGTACATTACAGGGAGGTGACGTCACATGTTTAGCTACTGATTTATCTCATCTGATATTTCAATTACCTGTAGTAGATCATGATATGGTTAGTAAGCTAGTCCTCTAGCTGTCAGTCTCCTAGCTATATGCTAAGGTTAAACAAAATAAATGTAGTTATGCCATAATTTTATTGTTTGGCTACTATTTAATTCATCACTACATACATGTGCAATGCATACAAGTTATTTGAGAGACCATTGTGCCTCAGATTGTATATTGTGCATGATTTCATGTGCCAACATACTGTTTAGTATAGTAATATGTATGCTTTGTCTCAAATTAATACAAAAATCACAAATTAATATTTTATTTTACTTCATTTGTCTGACTTAGAATGTCTGCCAGATGATTTCATGCCAAATACCAAATCAAGAATTAGATTAGAACTGAAAGACTTTTTTATGTGCTAATAATTATCCCTGTAACAATGACAATATTAATAATAATAATAATAATAATAATAATAATAATAATAATAATAATAATAGTAATAAAAATAATACAATTTCTTTCCATTTTTATCCCTACTTAGGGTTTTAGGGGGAACTGGAGCCCATGCTAGAGTTTACAGGGTGCAGGTGAACAGTAAATGTTACCGAATGCTTGGATTTCACTACAGTTAAAGGGGTAACATAGCAAATACTACACAATTCTAAAATATAAAACATATAAGGATTCAGGCTTTCGGTCAATATATAATTTGTAATGAAATACATTGCATTAACCAAATTTAATTGGATGGCAACTCAGAATTCTATCAAGAGAAAGGGATGCCTTCTTTAACTTTTCTCAAAGTATTAATATAAATATTTGTTTTTATTTTCTCTGACTCCCAGCCTGGTGTAATACATATCTGTTGTTAAGCTATTATTAGGGGTGTGTGATTTGTTGAAAACATAACAGACAACCAGGAAGACATTGAAAAACTTTCAATCAGACCCTGAGGATCTAATGAATTATTGCATGCTCTCCGTGTGTATATCAGCAACCTTATAAAGCTTAATGAGCTATCTCAAAGGAAAAAACAAAGCAGTGTAGAAAGGGAATTCGTATTTGAATCTTCTGTACATTTTTGCACTTATACAAAGTTGGACTGTATATTTTAAGGCTTCTGATGGAATATGCATCATGATTCAAATGATTCAAAGGGACTGTCCCCAATCAGTTTCATTTTCAGTGCATCATAGAAGTCCAAGAGGAAGCATTTCTGCGTTAAGGATGAAGCTGCAGAGACAAAAATAGGATTTACATACATTGCGCTGATCAATGCAACAGCGCAAACAGAGCTCCTGTTATTGTTGTGTGTTTTTTATGGCTACAGTTACTGACAAATGATCTGTGCGATAAGGCCAGACGTTTAAGTGAAATCACTGTCACCACTGAGGACCTGGTTATAGATGCTCGAGCAGTTTAAAATATGTTTTTAACCTTGTCCAGTGATTCTAAATGTGCAGAAGAGCAGCACTAATCCAAACAACTGATTAAAGTGACTAAGAGATCAATAGGACTTATCCACGCTTTTATCTCCAACAGGTTGCACTACTGTAACAGTGCACTACTGCTCACTGGACTTACTAAACAAGCTGTATGACAGCTGCAGAACATCCAGAACGCTGCTGCTCGAGTCCTGACTAAAACCAGGAAGTACGACCATATTAGTCCTGTACTCAGGTCTCCACATTGGCTTCCTGTGGCTCAGAGAATAGACTTTAAAATAGCTCGACTTAGTGTAAGTCTCTCCATGGCCTAACACCAAAGTACATCTCTGACATGTTGGTTCCATTTGAACCATCTCGGACCCTGAGAACATCAGGCAGTAAGGACTAAACATGGTGAGGCAGCGTTTCAGTTTTATGGAGCTAAGATCAGAAATCATCTCCCTGAAGATGCTAGACTGGCCTCTACTTTAACAATGTTTAAGTCCAGGTTATAAACTCTTCTGTTTAGCTGTGCATATGATACCTGATTTTACTTGCATCCTGCCTTTTAATATTTTAAACTGTTTCCTGTTTAATGTTTTTGACTGTGTTTTAATTGTACTTTTGACTTTGTTTTAATTTTATTTTTAAATTTCATTTTATAAGTATTATTTTTTAATCCTGTAAGGCACTTTGAATTGCCTCATGTATGAATGGTGCTATACAAATAAACTTGCCTTGCCTTGCCTAGGATGTGTTTAGAAATTCCAGCAATCTGTGTCCACACCAAATATTGTTGCCTAATTTAGTTTAATTAACACTTAAGATATGTGTTTATTTAGTCTTTTTTTTTCCTAAGCTTACGTTGATTGTTTCTTTATAGCTCATTGTGTTAGGTGATTGGAAACTGACCCGTCTGAAATCAGAGTAATGATGAGCCTTTTATTAGTTCACAGTGATTTTGAGGAGAGGAAAATCCATGAGCAAGACTCCAAATGCATATAAACACATGGGAAATGTGCTGCATTTTTGTGGTTGTCAGGTGGTCTTAATTTCCCCTGTTTTAAAAGCTATGGTTATAAATGTAATCCAGGGTCTGACCTAACCAGTGTCTACTAAACATAGACTGAAGCATACCTATCCATGAGTTCAACACTAAGTCATATACACTGCTCACAAAAATGAGGAGATATTTTATTATGAGATGTTTCATTTTAAAGTATTCCTTAATTTGTGTCAGCAGTATACTTTGTATATAAGGGAAATTTGAGTGGTATAATGGTCATGTCTTGTTATTTCAGTGTCTCTTTATTAAAATATGTACACAAACTAAAAATACACAATTTCCAGAACAGGTAAGAGTTAGTATGTGGGTGACCTCCCCCAAAAGTGGCTCATTGGCTGCCACCCTTTTATAAAGAATGTTCCTGATCAAGCTTCTTCAGATTGTAGAAAGGTAAACTCATCACTGGTGTGTTTTGGCAGTCCTGGGTGATCATACACCTACTGAACAGTCAATGTGGGGCACTCGTGTGCTGTTTGACATGTTTCTGTTCACCCCCATGAATATATCACTTGCTACTCAATCACCATAATTGGGTTTGCATCTCATTTGCATACATAGCTTACTTTGACCTTTTATTTGCTTTTCTGATTATCTTGTTTAATGAAATAAAACCAAATGCTTCTTTTTCATCACTTAATATGCATTGTATTATATCCTAAGCAGTGTAGATATGTAATACTGACCATATGACCTGTAATTAAAACCTTAGATTGCATATGAGAAAAATGCAAAACAGAAGCATTTTTACTGGTGTTCACAAAGTATTGGCTCTCACTGTACAGACATAGTGATGTAGAGAAGAAAGAAGCATAAATGGAAAGTAGTAGAAAAAAATTGGAATCAAACAAACTGGAACTGTGAAACTCTTCTCAGAAATACAATTAACAACATTTTCAAAATTCACAGACAAATTGCTATATATACACAGTCTAACAGGACAAAACAACAGTGAACACAAGGCACATGTGGTAACAATAATCAGGGTGGAGCAGTGTGGAAAACCAGTAAGGAAAAAGCAAGGTTTGGTGACATCATCTTAAGGGAATTGTTTGGTGAGAAACCAAACGTACATAATGTTCCTCTAACCCCAAATGTAGTCAATCAGATTAGTAATGTTTGATATACTTTCTGTTTTTTGCCATTTGGATATTCTTAAATGCCTTGTGAAATCAGAAATATTAGAAGAGAAATTCCTTTTCTTTGAAACATTTTTCAGATAGAGAAAAACCACTCATCTCCAAAAAGTATTGTTGTGAAGCATGGTGGAGGGTGCATCATGATTTACAACCCACAGCCACTGGTGGAACAATAGATAAAAAATGTTTAAATGTTGTGGGGGTATTTTGCTGTGGCTTATCCGGTGTTTGGGAATAACTAAGCCAGGGTTGAAACCATATCTCGGCTTAGGTACTATCACATGACCTGCATAGGAATGTCCATTTATATACCTCCACATCAATTACATTTACGCCCTTATCCAGAGAGACTTACAACTGATACAATCTTACAATTCAAGCAGTTGTGGGTTAAGAGTCTTACTCAAGGGTTCAACTGTAGCAGCTTGACAGAGGTGGGATTTGAACCCTGGACCTTCTTGTCCAGAGTCCAGTACCGTAACTGTTCTATTTGTTCTTGTTTTTGGCATTAACATTAATAAACATTTTAATCGAATGCAATCCTTTATTACAGTTGTTAATCATATAATACATATACCATATATGAAAAATCATTTTATTAAAGTTTTCCTAAAGAGTAAAATATTACTCTAAAACTGCATTACGGTAATTATTAGACACTGTGGATAGGTTTGTAAATTAATACGAAAAGCTTCACTCATATGCTCAGCAGTAGGATTTCAATCCTCAACCTTCTGGTCAGTAGTATATTACCTTTACCACTGAGCTACCACCACTAATAGTAGATATTTATTCTGTTTTCTTTTTGTGGTGCTGAGAATTTATTGCACTGCAAACCCTCGTTTACAAGCACATTTATGAAAAAGCAGTTGCTTGGTCATGTATTTGGCTGTCTTAACCTGGCACCTATGCTCCATTAAAACATTGTGAATGTGAGCATAAAGCCAGTATTATGAACACCTTGGATTAAATTAGCCGCATCAGGACAAATGAACCAGCACCCCTTTGAGTTTACAGATGAGCTCTTCTATTGAGTCAGACTGCAGTCTGTGAGAAGCAACAGGAAGAGAAGGACATGGAAGCCCTTTTCAAGTGCCATTTATAATGTCGACGTGTTTTATTGATATTTTCCCTCAGCTGACTAAAGCAGAGAATGCTTTACAATGTGCCCATTTATTCCAATGCAATTACCTGAGAACAAAATAAACAAGTTACGAATATAAAAAGTGTGGGAAGAAAAAAAAGGAATTGAATAGCAATTGATTGCTTAATGAATATGAGATTTTGTTTAGGTCATTTAATTTAAATTCTTTAAATTCTGTTTCTAAACTTGTTAATCACGAACCTCTCGTGTGAAAGAGTCCACTACATAGTTACAATTTACATTTAATAATTTAACAAACGCAGACACAGTGCAAGGTGCCATGGTGCAAGTAAATGACTGGGGTGAGAAATTGATTCTGGCTAAAACTACACCCAAGAATATTTGCCATACAAGCCAGATGGACTGGTACTGTCTAGGTTAATTGATAGATTCAGTCCTGGCGAGTCTATTGCTGGAGCAAAAGATTAAGCTTGATAGAGTATTTTCCCATTCAGGAAGATATAAATTAAATAAAATATATTATACATTATCTCAAAGCGGCTTTACAATATTATATTATCTTATACGGCCAATCCCAAATTGAGCAAGTCTAAGGCAACAGTGGAAAGAAATAAATCCCTATAAGCTGTAAGGAAGAATCCTTGGGAGGACCAAGACTCAAAAAGGGACCCAACCTCCTTGGGTGGCTTAAATGACAATTGCAAAAATCTTGGGCTGAAAAAGGTTTGAATTAACAGTAATACTGAGCAAATAATTACAAATAAATAAAGTATTGTATGCAGAATGACTCAAACTATGATGGTGGACTGCTACGCTACCCAAACTCTCCACCTGCCTGTATTATGACACATTTATTTCAGGAAATAGTAAATAGTCTGCCACTGGATACATTTGCATGATATACTAAGATTTCTCAAAACAGGCTGAATGAAATTGAAATAAATGCTTAGTATGGTAATGAGTGATATAAGATGTCAATGTCTACATTCAAGATGTAATGAGCTGGCTGAGATTTATTTTCCAGCAGTGGTGACGTACTACTTATACAGATAATACAGTAAACCTGATAATAACTTATTCGATCTGTCATCCTAGACCCCCAGCATGTGTAATACTATTTTCTTGTCATTTAAAAATGTGCTGACTTTAAAAACCACAGGCAAACCAACCTTGTGACTTTGTGTTGTTGCTGATTCCTTTTAGAAACTCTTAACATCTCAGAGACTCGACGGACGAGAAAGAAACTCGGTTTGAAAACGCTAAAGCTTTTGACCCCAGTCTGCATTCAATAACTCAAAACGATCTCTCCCACACATGACGAAAAGTAACATGTTTTTGATGTACAAATATAGTTCCAATGGATTTGGGGTAGGAGAACATTAAGTTTTCTTTTGGGATCTAAAGAGAATGACAGAGGGCTGCCATTATGTATTAAACAGTTTAATAATTAATTTACCGACTGAATCACCGGAGCTAAGTTTGAGCGAATTAACTCAAACTTTTTTTGACACACTAGCTCCACCAATGATCCATAAATAGAACTAAGATGGCTGCTGCCTTCTGCACCTGTCAGCTTTGGCTTGAGATGGATGCGGTCATTATCCTTAATAACATCATTCTCAAGCTAAATCCACTTTTTCTTGTTGTTTGACGTTATTATCCCTAGGGTTTCTCCACAAATCCAAAGAGTAATTACCTTTTACCTTTAAGTTACTTTTGCAGCAATAACTTTTTGATCCCACACAATGGCAAAGACAGATTAGTGAGCTATCACTGCGAAGTAGTGACTGAAACCTATCTGGAAACAAAATGCTTGTGGCATTCACATGCAGTAATTCCAAAACCAAAAAGCACCCTGGCACTGGAAAAGGAAAAAGACAACTTTAATCATTTGAGTTTGAATCATTGATGCTGTCTGTCGATCGTGTCGGAGAGGCTGGGTGACAGCACAGGACCAAGCGTAGTCTGAGGGAGTTCAGGTCAAGGTGCTCCATCTTTGTGCCTCCCTCCTGGACCAGCTAAATGAATGCGAGAGTTTGAGGCAGTGGTGGTTGACAGCAATGACGTCATCCTCTGTTCTGCATCTGTAATGAATCTCTGCAGCTCTGCCTGTTCTCGACGTCAATGACTGACATGTTGCAAAGTTTGCCAAGCCTTCACATTCAATTGTTGGTAAGTGCAGTTTCTGTGTAGCCATGCCTAAACTAAAGTGCCATGAATAATTAATAAACACCATTGCTGAACACCTATTCCGGTGAATTAATATAGCAAAGTAACTCTGCTCTCTGGTAAAGAGAGACATTTTGATCCTTAACATAAGAGTAAATGTAAAAGTAAAATGTTGTTTGTACCATTTGCATGACTTTATATTTTTCATTTAAATACATTAAATTAACTCACTGATTTGTATGGGGGCAGCACGGTGGCCCAGCAGTTAGTATGATGGCCTCACATCTTCAGAAAGCAATGGAACGACCTCGAACTCTGTTTGTGCATGTTCTTCCCGGGTCCGTACGAGTTTACTCCTGGTACTCTGGTTTCCTCCCACATCACAAACACGCTAGATTAATTTGGGTTCCTAAATTTCCCTTAGTGCGTGAGTGTGTGTGCCCTACGATGCAAATAAACAAACTTCTCAAAGGCAACACCCTTGTTGAGACTCAATTTAAAGTTCCTGGAGGTGAACCAGGTAATCACTGTGCCACCAATGCTGGAACTTTTGTAAAAGTAAAGGTTTAATGCATTTATTATCAAAATGTCTTCAAATATGTCATATGTGATTGTTTTGCTGTTTTTTGTATAGCTATCCTTCTCCTAACCCTAAATCTGAAGTCTAGACTTTCATGAGTCAAGTTTCACTTGCCAAATCCCAGATCAGCATCATAAATATCAAGGCCATGTTCAAATTTGGAGATTTTTTTGACATGCAGATTCATGCCCTCCATCAGTAGCACTGCTGCTTTTTCTGTGGTGACTTGGAAGGGGCAGATTTTTGCGTAGTAGTACTGCAAAGCAATTTTGGGGGTAGCTGTGTGCAAGCATGACATTTATACTGCTTAGAAAAATTAGGAGATATTTCAAAGATGAAATATGTTACAATGGAATATCTCCTACTTTTTGTAAACAGTGTATATAACACATAATGATCGTTGCTCTGGTCCAAGTTTTTTGGTTTATTTATTTGTTTATTAAACGTCACATCAGCAGCGATAGCTATTCATGACAGGCGCGAGGTTACATCGATACTCAGACATATCTTTATTGGGCCAATTTAGAGTGACAGCACTCACCAGTGGCTATATTTACAACAGGCATAAGGTTGTATCAACTCTCTAGTCATGAGCCAATTAACATAATGCTTGTCTTTAAAATGTGAGAGAAATCTGGAGAACCCGGAGTAAACCCACACAGACACAGGAAAGTCCACACTGCTCGAGTTCAGGTTGGAATCGAACTGGGGATGTTCGACAAAGCTTAATAACATTATAAAACACTTGATCTAGATTAACTCTCTTAACCCATCAGATTTGGGTATCTGCTAAGGCAAATAGCATATCAAAATATAGAAATACAATAGAAATCATATTTTATGAGCGCTGCATCTGCAGTTTATTACAGGTCATTAGACTGTGCTTTGATTCTGAGAAACTCCAAATTCCTTTCTGCTGTGAGGAATTGAACTTTCTAATTATGTCCAATTAAGGTGTACTTTTTATTAATTAATGATGCATATTCATTCGTTCCCACATTCGTTTATAATCAAGACTTTAGCCTTTATCTTTAGCTGGATACTTATTACACATAGCCTATGTAGAGTTGGATACCCACTGGACAGCTTTATTGTCACATTTATTTGAGGAAAATTGAAACTGAAAACAGAAAAACTGGTCCAGACATATTTAGTTGAAAAAAGCCTTCTGTTATTTCTCGAAATGTTCTTTACTATATCTCACTTGAAATGGGGATGCGCGCACACATTCTTTAACACACGCGCGCACACACACACACACACACACACACACACACACACACGCACGCACGCACACACACCTCGATGACTCATTCAGTTTGCAAGCAAACTCTTACGTTCATTCAGGTCCATTCATTGAGTTCTGCGCATGCGCAAAGACTATATAAACCCAAAGTCCAAGCCCACCTCTGAAGAAGTCCTCAAACTCATATCTTGTAGTATATCTTGATCGAGCAGCCGGGAGAAACCACAGCCATCTAATATTCTTAAGTAGACAGAGAATATCGTGGATATCGGCTACCTGTCATTTGGCCATTCAAGGTAGGCTATAAGACATCGTTTATTCCTTGAGTAGCCTAAACTATTTTCTGTTATAAGATTATGTGCACAAAATCGTTTGAGAAATTGATCTATCTATATGTATATCATATGAATGATACAGGGACTGGAGCTTTTATTGTATTCGTTTGCAAACTTCAGTGCGTAATTCTCTCCAAAAACAAGGATGGTTGCGTCCCAAATCACATACTACCTTACTAAAGAGTCTTAAAGGTAAGTATGACGAATAGGGTAGATAACAGTAAACTCTCCTGTAGTGGAAGAGAGAAAGTTGACTTGTTTACAAGCATGGACGTGCAGTACCTAGATAATTAGATAATAGGTAATAATCTTTTAGTAGAAATAATCTACTTTTGCACTGCTCTTGTAACGCTTTAAGTCTTAAACACAATAAAATACCTTAAAGTCGACACTGCCTTTTGCCTTCACAAAAGTGGGAGAAATATTTAATTAGCACCCAAAAAGTTTGTTCCTCCGGGGTAACCATTCAAAGAATCCGTTATATTGTATTATATTATATTGTATTATATTATTTTATATTATATTATTTATGTGGCAATAAAATCCTTAATCACCCAAAGAGCTCACAATGAATCTTTTCTGTAAGATGTATGTGGTTTGGGACGCAGCCCAGGTCTACTTTAATTAAACATGGAAACCGGCAGGTAGGCGCGCCAACTTTACGCAGTGAGAAACTTGAGCTTGATGAACTCGGAACACACTTTGGTGCTCAGACGCAGTCGGTCCGTGCGCGTAATTGTTCCCGCCTTGTTCCCTCAGCATCCTCCCGGCTATGAAGCTCCACTTTCTCGTCACGACCGCCGCCGCTCTTCTCGTCGCCTTCCCGCCACGGATGAACGAGTGCCGTGCTGTGGACGGAGCCGAGCGGCGAGCATCCGGAGTGCTGGAGGAGGAAGACGATCAGCGGCGAACGCGGCCCGTTTGGTCGCGGCTGGGAGAGGAGTATTTCATCCGCTTGGGCAACGGGAACCAGCGCGAGAGTGAGGTGCGTCCCGAACCCGCGGCCGCGGTGTTTAAAAGAGCACTCCAGCTCAGACTCACCCAGCAGCTGCTCCGTGGGGAGGGCGAGATCGGAGAAGCCGTCCGGGGGCTCCGTGATGCCCCTGCAGAAAGAGCGCGGCGCGGCGAGGAACCGCCCATCTCCCTGGACCTGACCTTCCACCTGCTGCGCGAGGTGCTGGAGATGGCGCGCGCCGAACAGCTGGCGCAGCAGGCGCACAGCAACAGGAAAATGATGGAGATTTACGGCTAGTAAACTTACACCGACCTGCCAAAACTGATTTCCTTTTACATTTAGCACAAACCATAAGATCATTCTGTGCCACAGTGCTGCTTTCCATCCTAATGTAGGCTATTTATACTGTATTTATTATTTATTTGTAGAAAGGAGTACGGACACGGGCATCACGTTCCATATTTGCTGTGCAAGTGCAAAGTTGAAGTTGTAAAATAAAAAAAACAATGATGCGTTCATTTTTCTTTTAAGGAAATAATTATTTTCAGAGTACTGTACTGAGAAGTTATTTTATCTGACGAAGACTGTCCAGTCGTATTGTACCTTATACAAAGCACTGTTTAAGTTTGTTAATAAACTAATGAGCAAACAGTCGTTTTCTGTTGTGCAGGAGAATGTTATTTTTATATTTTTCAATAAAACGTTGAAAGCCATTTTTCACTTTTTTGTCCAGATTATTCATGTTAATACAATGTAAAATGGCACCAAAGCAGCTAACTCTTAAAACGACATCAAAGTCTCTTTAATATTCATGAAATTCTTGCCAATTCTCTCACCTGCTCCTGTCTGACATGAAGTCGATGAAAGAACTGGATGAAGGTGACTCAGTCCTGTTCGAACGGTTGCATGAATAGCCCAGGCTTGGTGTAAACAGATTCACAACCCACGAGCGACAAGTCAATAAATTGACAAAAATATAGAATTCCTTCTGATCAGGATGTTGGACCAGGTTAGCATTGTGTCCACTAAACGTGTTCAAACTCTGAACAGTGGGGTTATTGAACGACGTAGCTTTGACGAAATATTGTCCTGGCATAAATTATTCAGACAGTATGTACATTTCTATTGGAAAAATAACACTTATGGGTTACAACTGACAATGCATTGATAATTATGGGCCATAATTCATGTTACTGTCACCTTACACCATGTATGCATTCCTTAGTTTTGTGGGGTAAATCCCCCAAATTATTCTCAAATGGTAAATAATGGCTAAGCAGAACTGTTCCCTGACATCATATGTCCTGGTGTTACTGTTGCCTGCTGAATACTGAATACTGAAAACTGCTGGATAATCTGATCCTGTCCATGTCCCATCACTGTCAGGGTGTTTTGGCACTCTTGGGTGACCATACACCCTACTGAACAGTCAATTTGAGGTACTCTAGTCCAATTTAACATGTTTCTGTTCATCCCATGAATATATCACTTGCTACTCAATCACCATAATTGAGTTTGCATCTCATTTGCATAATCAAATGACTTTCTTTGACTTTTCATTTGCTTTTCTGATTATCTTCTTTAATGAAATAAAGTCCAGTGCTTCTCTTTTAATCACTTCATATTCATTTTGAAATATCCCCTAATTTTTGTGAGCAGTGTAGCCCAGTAAAGCACTGAGCTCATTAAATAAACCACTGCACTAGATAAACTGCACTCCTCATCACTAATCACACTTCATAGTTTCATTGATGGGGTGCAGAAAAATAAGCACACACACAAAACTTTGGGAAAGAGGTTATCCCGAACTTTGGATGATATTGCGCTTAGTGTGACTGTATTTAGCATCCTATAACGGGCAGCAATATACAGATTACACAACAGCACAGGGCATCGTTATTATAGCTCACTCGCCGAGTGGTTAAGCTGCATTTGTTAACAGTTCACCCACAAGACCGGCAGCTTCTAGAGAATAATGAAGGCGGAGGAAATTACTTATATGGCCATTCATGAAAAATGATCAGAGATGCAAGTGTGAGGATATGATGAGAACAGAATTGCACTCAATTTGTCCCTGAAGTTAATAGAGGCATAAATAGGTATAATGAACATTTATTCCTGAATCAGGTCTTCTGTCACAGGAGTAATGACTGTCAATGTCATAACACAATCTCTGTAGAAAAAATCTTGCAAAATAGATCAGGAAAAAAAAAAGACCAATCTTGGATGAACTTCACAAACACAACACATTTCTATTTGGAAATTTTAAACACGTTCATAAAAAGACCTTAAGAAAACAAGCCAATTGTTTGAAGAGCTCAATGTTTATCAAGCTGTCCAAAGTCAAAGGTGCCTGGGTGTTTATAGCTGTGTACAGGGAATTCGCCCTTTAATGAGTCTATTAAACCTTTTCCACCAACAGGTTGCTGATGCTGATGTTTAAACTGCTCGAGAAACACTTACGTTAGAATGCTAGTCTCTGATCTGAGAGCCGATGTGCTTAATTTCAGCTATTTGATAATGGTAAACAAGGAGAAATTCAACCATTCAAGCCCCTCATTCTCTCCTCCTCATCATCAGACGCATAACATTCAGTCTGGAAAACATTTTGTCATTTGGACATTAGCCAAACCTGGGTTTTAGCATTTGAAGCAAAACCGCAACAAGACTGAATTGCTTTACAGTCCTGAAGACACGTCTCCATGTCCATCGTGTCATCTCCTCAGTACATCTCTCCATCACACCCTCTGAGATTGGAAGAAGCCTCAGAGTGATTTTGGTTAACCATCTAAACCACTTGACTAGGTTTGTCAAACTGACCTAGCCACAAACTTTAAATGCCATGGGTGTCATTCAGGTACTTGTTCAGTCTATTGAATGCTCAATGCTCACCTAACTAAAATGGTCCAGCCCTTTCTACCTCAATATTTTAATTAAAATCTGGACCTCATACCCTTCAAAACTGAAGCAGGGCTCAACTGGAGCTACCCCTCAAGACCAACGGAAGGCAAACATCAACATTCTGCTCTGTTTTCACATCAATCTGGTCGAATAAACTTCCACTGGATGTCCAAATGGCTAAGTGTCTTGCAGTCTATAAATGACAATTAACGGCTCACCCATTCAAACAGTACTTGAGCACTTAAGTTCTTTTAAAAAATGTACAGTTTTAAACTTTTATTGTTTATTAATTACTGTTTGTTGTTTTCACCTACACCAGAACAGGGCTTTAGTTTAGTATGCTATGCTCCGATTCTATTTGTTAGCATGAGGTTATGCTTACTAAGAAAAATACAAATCATTCCTCAAAGCAAATTGTTCTGGAGAAGGGCTGCTAAAAGCTGTAAAACACTTTCCTGCCAATTATATCAAACTAAAAATGGTTCTGCACTGGTAATGTAGTAAACAAATGTCTAAAAGCAACGACTATTATCTTTTATTATTATGATTTATTATTTTTGTTCTCTACAACATTTTTTGTGCTTTCTGAAGAAGGACTGGAATAAAATGAGTACTTTTTTAATTAATCAAAATATTTCATTGACCCAAGTTTTTTCTGTTTCCCTAAACCAGTACCAGCACCATGTGAATGGAAACAGGAGTGTGTACAAATCTGTATGTTTTTAATCTGAATTCTGCACAGCCAGAGCTAGGTACTGATGTTTTTGAGTGCTGTCTGTGGCAGGGGAAGAGGAGGAGGTTGGGTTCTTAGAAGCCCCATAGTTGTGCCCCCTGAAGCAGCTTGCTGCTGGCCCTCTTCCTCTACTTCCTCATCTTCTTCTTCCTCGTCATCCTCTGAAGAAAGATCACCAAGATCATGAAATAAGAACTATTACCGATAAAAACTAAAGTATTTTCAGACAAGCAGCTTAAAACCAATATTCAGTAGTCTGAATACTAAAAATGGGTAGTAATAATAATTATTATTATTTTACAATGCCTACTAGAGCCAATTACTGGGAATAAGACACAAGCTAAAGTTACTGTATACAAAATGACTATGTTCAGACTATATGGATTCTCAAATCCAATTTAAAACTGAGTATAAGCGCTGCAGATTACGAGACCTAACGTGATTTGTCTGTTCAGAAGTGTAGTCACGTTCACTGGTATATCTTTACATATACATATATATGGTAATGACGTACAAGTAAGACAGCCAGAGGTATCAACAAATGGTGATACCACAGTGGATTATAATATATATAAGGACCAGATCCAGTCCCATTTTTAAACTGTTCCTGTTTCTGCACTTGCTTAGTTTGCATGTAGATTTAATTGTTTTAATTTGCACTTGCACTGTTGTCTGGGCTCAGCAAAACCACATTTATGCATTGACTCTGATATTTCATCAAGTTTATTCAATTGGTGTCTCTTCCACAATGACAGATGACATAGCACCGCTTCAGTGCTCCAGGCTGAGGTACTACGTCATGCTAAAGTTTATTCATGTTGTGGTTGCTGTTGTCATAATCGCAAATCGCTGACGTTGACAATCATCAATTGCTGAATTATGTAAAAGACGCTTTAAATCTACGGTAAAAACCTCCTGTTTCACATGAGCTTATCCTAGACAGGGTTGTGGAGGAAAGTCTAGGGCCTAACCTGGATTTCACTAGGTACAGGGCAAGGTACATTCTGTATAGGATGTCACAGTGTTACATGATTTTTGTAAACACAAAACCAGACCTATATATTGGGAGTATTTAAAACCAAGCCCTCTGGAACTGCAGTTTTCCAGCAGTTGGCTCTTACCACTAAGTCAACTGCTGGCTCTTACAACCAAGTTGCCCTGCCAGAGTCATGCCATTTGCAGCCACATATAAATATAGCTGGAATCCCATTGATTTTAAGCTGTTTAGAATGCACATTTTGTGTCCAACTGAAATCTAATTTAAGTTGTTTGTTGTCATGTTACCTGTGATGAAATCTATACTACGTAGAGCCTTGCACTGCTTTTTGAAGTTCACAGTGTAATGATCCATGTTCTCGTAGCCACGCTCCACTTTTTCAAAATGAGATGTATCAGAGCCCTCGATCATTCTAGCGGGTCAGAAAACAAGCTTGAAAAGATGTGTACCTGCATGAATGTGCCATTGGTCTTGAATGAATGTCTGATTGCTTTTACTCACTGTTGTAATAGTGACTTGGTAGTCTAAAAGGTAAGGAGAGTAAAATGTAAGTGCTACAATTAACCTAAATATATTACACTATTAATTAGCCAATCAATGGCCATGTTATCAGATATGCTAAGATGGCATTTACAAACCTGTAAAAAAACTGCCATTTCTGATTCCTCCATCATCTGGAGACCAGACGCCACCATTTTGGCCATGCACTCCAGGTGATTCTCGTACTTTTTCTTAAGTCCACGGATGTAGTTCAGTTTCTCGTCCTGTTCAGCTGTCACTTTCGAGCTCATCTCCCTCTTTCTGTCCTCCAGAATTCCATACAGATGGTCAAACTTCTCGCACACTTGCGTCTTCTGCCTCCTGCTGTTCTCCTGCAAGACCACAATTAAGTTACGAAGGATAACCAGATTAATATCAATATCAAATGAGGGGGTTACTTCTCTTGCAAATTGATTCAAATAACCGTGAAACAGTAGTAAACAAAACATGTTTACATGACTTCTTCAGTGTTCTAACAGAAATCAGTGAAATTATACCTTGGTACATAAGGGGAGAGATAAAAAAAAGCCAAACTGCTAGAACAGGAGGTTAGAAATCTAAGCACTACATCCAGACCGATTTGTATTTACTATTGACCCCTCTAACCTGCAGGTTCACTTATGAATCATGATGGTGATAGCATACCTGCTTTCCTGTCATGAAGCTGTGAGAAGCTGGAACACTCTGGCTTCCTATCTGGCTGTCTGATTAGCTCTGGTTTGAGTTTGTGCAAAAGGTTGTTCCCACTTTGCCCAGCAAATAATGCAGATACACTAAATTTATTAGGGTACTGAACCACAGGACAACTCACCTCTATGGCACGGCATGTCTCCTCCAGCTGACTGATGATGCCTTGGATCCTGCCATTGTTTCCTACCATCATAGATATGCTGTCCGTCAGCTCTGTCTGTAGACAAAGGCACAGGGGAGCAATCCAACAGGATAATTGGCATTGTATCAGGTGCATACAAATAAACAGAGTCTGCAAATCCTGAGAAATAAACAGTAAAATGGCCACCCAGAAAGGTGCCTAAACATAGGCGCAATTCATATTTTATGTTTAAGTTCTTTACAGCATCGCTACAGGATTCATGCAGTGTACGTCAGCATGCTTCCTGAATGGAGTCCATCAAAGGGCTGGGTAAGAGTTATTTTGAAGCTCCAGTGAACAATTTCCCAAGTGCAGCATCCTTTGTGTCTGCTCTGAAAGCTTGACCCAGGTAGAACGCACCACCTGGACTTGAATGGTGGTGGGATGGTGTATCTGACCACTGAGTAACAGTGTAGATACAAAGACAGTGTTCCAACATCCATCAAGCCTATCAATGAAGTAAATAACACTTAATAAATGCTCATACCTTTTGCACTTGATATACACTTTTAAGTGGTGCCACTTCACAGTCCTTGTGAGAGCCAAACACCTTGCACATGGAGCAGGTAGGGACACTGCACGTCAAGCAGTAGATGTTGATTTTCTCATCCTCATGCATGTCACACATAGGCTGGTCATCCGTCCTCTGCGGAGCAGGTCTGCTGCTGTGGAGCATCAGCGATGCACTTATTTAAACTGTGTGTCAAAAGGTGAACCATCTCATCAAAATGCATACTCTTCATGCTTTAGTGTGGAGTCATCCAGCAGAGCCTCAGTACCAGGTAAGAGCAGAAGCATTAGTCACACTATAATGAACTGATTAATAAAGTAAGGTGTATGGCTTATGTGATGCTTAGAAGCCTGGGAGCCTTGGCCATGAGAGGCAGGCCTTTGACCCAGTGACACTGAAACAATCTTTAGATTCTTTTCCTGAATGTGGTGACTTTAGAAAAAGAGTATCCTTATATGGTTATAACGGTGCATATTTGTAAAAGTAGTCTCAAGCATTTGGTGAACTAATATTTTAAACTAACCAGCACATTGTGGTGTTTGTGAAATTACAATGGATAAGACTCTTTTGGGGCCCCTATAGGTGACAGCAGTGTACATGGTTTGAGTCTGAGCTATGATAGGCTGGCTTTATATTGTGAGTATGCTTGTTCTCAGGTATAAGACATCAAACGAATCGTTCGATGGTTGCTGCCCCCAAATTCGAACAAAAATTTTAACTTTGAACATGTGAACCCTAAATAAAACACTTAATGGTGTGATATTCCAAAAACGATGAACGTAATACAGTCCAGTCAATGGTGATAATGTATCAATATGGTATGCAAATCGCCATAAAAACAAAAGAAGCAGACACACTAGGGTACAAGCACAGATATATTATTGATATTATATGTTTTGATTATTATATTATGTATATGTATATAATATCAGTCTATGGGTGTGATTTAGATTTCAGACACCCCATTCATTCCCTGTAATAAACTTCCATTCGCCTCAATGGCTGTAAAGCTTGACTTTATTTTCACTTATTTCAAGTCTTTATTTTAAATTATTTCATGTATTTATTAATTATTTTTATTACATTAATTTGCTTCATGAATTACATACAATATGGGCATAAAGAACTTAATATCATCTGGGGTTTAGGAATAGATTGATTATATTTACATTATGGGGGGTAAATCTGATTCAGACGTCACACTTTAATCACAAATGTGGTTGTTGCAAGAAACTCATTTTCTTTTATAAGTACATGGCACACAATACATGTCTTTTATTTTTACCTCTAATTGGGTATACACTATATACTATGGTGGATAGAGACCAAGATAAACATGGAAGAGAATATTTTTTTATTTCTGTAATAGTTTTGCCAAAAGTAAAGCAGGTCAGACAATCAACTGGCTGCTGTGTAAAGATGATCACTGGTTTCATAATCATACTTTCAAGAAAGTAAGTCAAACTGTAAATAAGCTCATCAAAAACAAACTGTCAACTATGCAAATCAGCCCCACAAGCAGTGTCCAGCAACTGTTCATATCTCCATACACATAGAACACACTCCATCACCATCCCAACATCTCAAAATCAGCTAAATAAATGATTTGCACCATTTTAAATGAATGATTAGCACCAGCAACAAGGCTCCATGACAACTTATTTGCCACCCCGATGAACAGCACAGCTCTTTCCTTGAATCATCAAGGACTTGACTCATAAATAAAAAGAAACAGTAAAGAGTGACGAAGAGTGGTAGCTCCACAGTGAGGCAAAATGAACAGCCTGTGGGATTTCTGTTCTTGAAAACAAAGCATTTCAAGCAAATACAAAACGGATAATCTTCTATAAACTCTTACATTTAAAGTGGAAAAAATTTAGTTTACAGAAAACGGATATGGCAAAAAACTTTTGAGTTGTTTAAACAGCAAATAATTTAAGCAGCTTGTAAGGTTACACATTTGTAGGGCTACAAGTGCCAGATGGGATCAAACAAACAGTCACTGCCCAATGCTCTGACACCACTAATGAAAAGGCTTCTAGTTTCTTTTATTATTACAAATCATATAATCAGCATAACAATTTGAGTAAAAATTCTAAATACACAAATTTCAGAACTAATTAGTAATTGGTATGTTCTCCCCTTCGCTGTAAGCCAGCAAACATTTGATCTGTCAAAGACATCATCATGTGATATATATACAGTCGATTCCGGTTAATGGGACCACATCGGGACGCGGTCATTTTGGTCTTAATAATCGGCTGGTCCGATTAAACGAACATGCCCTATGTTAGAAGACGGGACGTGCTATGTAACATATTAAATGTT
>JAVSBV010000083.1:1494532-1507810 GCA_033117975.1 Parotocinclus spilosoma | reverse complement strand
ATAAATAAAAGTATGAGATTTAAGGGAAAACACAAAATTGTCTAGGTGACCCCAAACTTTTGAACGGTAGTGTATACCATCTTTCCCAGGAAGGCGGAAGGGAAGAGAAGCTGTTCAGTTGAAATCTTGGGAATGCAATGAATACGTTTTTGAGATTAGGCAAGTGCTGTCCATATCAATTTGATCCTTCCTAAATCTTATCACACCCTATTTATCTGATTTGTGAGACAAACACTTGTGCTTTTCCTCCTCTCTGCTCATCTCGTATTTCTGTTACATGATACAGTTACTCTGGGAAAGAGGCCAAAAGAGGCCATGATGTGGCTGTTGAGACAGCATAACAAGGTTTATGATCTGCTGCATGCATAGATACATACAGGTTCATATATCCTGTGCACTATTTTTAGAATTATTTCTATGCATTACTTAAAATGTATTCATTATTTTTATTAAAAACTTGTCAATAACACACATACAATTTAGGTAGATTCATGTAATTCCTATAAGTGGCTGATATTGTTGGGTTATTTTAACAGTTGAACATTTTAAAAACACATCATCATGAATGTTACCTTTCTTTATACATGTTTTATACATGTGATATCCTGATAAAAAACCCAAATAAATGAAAACAAATTACAGAAATCTGCCAAGCTACAATAAAAGATTAAAATAATTATTATATTTCTAGCCACTACTCCTGTCTTTTGTGGGCTGCTTTTAAAAGTAAATAAAACAAGAATTATGAACATGTATATGTTTATTTATGCTGTCTGTGAGATGTGATAGAGGAGTATAGATAAGACTAATCATAGACACTTGTGATCATTGCAGGTAGTTGAGAGGCATGGGCAGGTGGCCACATGAACAGAATTCTGTGCATTATCACATACAGATAATAACATACCCTACTGATTATATTAATATATTATTTGTTAGTTCCATTGGATTGCATATTTCTAACTTTGTTTAAACCATACAAAGCACACTGTCTATTCGACATATATATAGATAGATTTTTATTAGATATAGATTTTGTTATATGTTAGAGGAAAATGTCTACTTAATAAATGTGTAAAGAAAATGTACATATTTGAAGTGGTTACCACTTAATGATGAAACCTTACATGCTTTAGTAGCACTAGATCATGTTTGGCAACACTGAAAGTGATTTACTCTTTATCATTGGCATTTGTTTTCAAATTAGACCTTAAATGTATGTTTTACTTATGCTTATTTTATATTTTAAAAGTGTTCATATGAGCTGGCTATGTGTTTGGAGGAAGGTAAATTGCCATTCATGTTCTGTTTTATTCACTTTGTGGTTCTGCTGTCTCCCTGAGATTTACCATTTTAAACTGGAAATAACTGCAAAGGGTATTGGTGTTGGCCACTGAGTTATGATTGGGGATCTCCCATACAGCTTTGCCAAGGCATAAAATTAACTTTTAACAAGGTTCTAGATTTACACTCTTGGATATTATTTTTGATAATAATTTAATAATTGTTAAGGTGTTTTCCATTTGTCTTAAATAAAAAAATCAAGAATATATTATAAAATAATTTGACTGAGACAAACAAAACTATTTTGGAAAAGTGTTGTAGTTTATTGAACAATAAATTGTGTGTTCAAAAGCAACCACTAAAATAAGCATTTTAGCAACAGTGTAGACATTTTCTTCAATCAAATCCTTCTTCCTTTTGCATTCATTTGACTTGTAACCCATTCAGTGTTGCCCTCTGATGACATTACACAGCATTTAACGTTATCTTGCCTCCTCTTCTTCACATTCAACACAATTCCTTATACCCTCGTAACATAGCTTTGTCATTTCAAAATCTCATTCAAACATTTCACAATTAATTCATGTCTTTTAGGACAAATGTTTATAATTCCAGGTGTGTTACTGAATTAGCAGAGAAATCACAAAAACATCAATTCTAGT
This sequence comes from Parotocinclus spilosoma, assembly GCA_033117975.1. NCBI lineage: Eukaryota > Metazoa > Chordata > Actinopteri > Siluriformes > Loricariidae > Parotocinclus > Parotocinclus spilosoma. The sequence continues at coordinate 1,505,864 of JAVSBV010000083.1, read as the reverse complement.
TCAGATTTGTATTATTTATATATAAAATGATATATTAGAAAACTAATATGAACTAGAATTGATGTCTTTGTGGACGTTATGAATATGACATATATATATATTATATATTCTATGTTCTGTATAACCTCATACAACAAATCTGGACCTTTGATACAGCTTAAATATTTGTTATCTTTGGATATATTATTGATATTTTTGGTGACCAATATAATATTTCTGCAAAAATCAAACTTAACATATTCACAATCTAAATTTGCAGAGATAATGTAAATTACGGTTAAGTAAATTACAAAGATAACAGCTCAGTGGACTGACCAGCAGCTCTGAAAGCTTCCATAGTACTATAATATAATTATAGTACATAATGTAATAGTAACATAATTAATCATTACAAAATTACTAATGAATAGAATGAAACCAGATATCTATGATAAATAGGAAGACTGCATGTACAAGTAAAAAAAATATCTGGGTGTACTGCACATTACCTGTCTGTTAGTCTGTTTCTTTACTTTTTACTTTTTCATTCAGTACTGGCATCAGAAATACCAATGAAATTATTTATTCTCTAGGAGCATTCCCATACATATACATTTTGAATGTTCAGTATGCATTGACAAATTAGCATTTTTATATATGACTATTTAACTTTCACCCTTGATTTTGCTGACGTCTTACCTTAGACAAGTTGTGTTTACATTGGGAGCATTGTTCATGGGCAAAAATATAAAACAGTACAACAAATAGCGAGGCCTAAAAACAAAAAGGCACAGCCTCAATACAAACACACAAGCAAATGGTTCAGTTCTTTTGGGCATGGTAATTGAGAGATTAAGTCATCTAGTCTAGCTAAATTAACTGAAAAGCTAAATGTGTTTAACTAGGTAATATCACATTTGCATTAAAGGTGTAGTATGACTTTACTAAGTGTACTGAATGTAGCTTGATAGGATGGCACTTTTAAAGAAGATAATTTACCTTGTATCCCTCCTTTAAGGCATACTGTCCTGTTGAACTTCACCTTCTACCATCTCTTCCAAAAGCTTCGACTGACAGTTGTAAACACTGAGTCACTTACACAAAGCACATAAATTGCACTCATACTGAGATTAAGATAATAGAGGAGGGACAGTCCCCTAAAGCATCTTGTTCACCACCTCATTCATTAACACATACCACTGTGTTTTTGGTGGTTTTCTCAGTACAAGGAACAGGTACTACAGAACAGGAATACATACAGTACCAATTTGTACTGTAATTCAAGCAACTCTTCGGATAGGATGGTGGAGATCAAGCCAAACCGTTTCAGTAAAACAAGGTAAGATACAATGGGAAATAACTTCCAAAACAGTACTTTCCTGTCAAACCTGTGGTATTTAATACCAATATTTTGTAAGTCAGCAGTTGTTGCTCTAATTCATGCTTTAAGCCATACTCATTTCCAGAAAGGTGCGAAAGCAATGGTGCAAAGATGCAAAGTTAAACATTTACCAGGAAAATGCACTGCAACAAAACAACAAAAAGCAAAAACGAAGGATGGATCTGTGCTGAAGATGACCAAGAATTCAAATGGGTATTAAGTAAATCAAAAAAAGAAAAAAATAACACAAGAAATCTTGGAAGTGATAGTTGCTTGACTTTGGAGCAGCCCCTGTGTGAAGAAAATTGTTCGAATTATTAGATACTACAGGACAATTCTTATTTTTAAATAAAGACCTAAGTATATAAACAATGCAATTGGAAAGTCTTCAGACCATTTAACTTTTTATGTTGAGGATCTCTTAAAAAAATCAAGTGCTGCCCCATCAATCTGCACTGAATACTCACAATTGGGAAAGTGTTTTTTTCTTTTAATTGCAAATTTACTAATACAGTCGATTCCGTTAATTGGACCACCGGTTAATGGGACCAGCCGCTTATTCGGACCAAATCCTAAAGGACAGAAATGAATCCTATTATATACGTGTAATGTTATTCGCTTATTTGGACCAAAATTCCGTTAATCGGACCAAAGAACGTGTACAGTATGTAATATCTGTGAAGAAACTCTTCGTCTCATCGGCATCACTACCCGAAAACTCCCGAGTTTCTCCCCAGCCCTCTACTGCCACCTACAGGTCTTTGCCTAACATTTCAATTTATTACAAAAAAAAGGTCTTTGGTCTTTTATTAGGACCAAATCGATCCCGTCCTGATGTGGTCCAATTAACCGGAATCGACTGTACTAAAATTCTGATTATCTAATCACCTAAATCAAAAATCTTATTTCATGACAGAGTACACATGAACTTTAAAACACTGGTATTTTTTGTTAATAAATGGATATAGACATTTTTTCTTCGTTATTCTTTCTATTACTAGTCGGAAAAATACTTATTTTTTTCATTTCTACATTGCTCACACAATTTCAGGGGATATTTCATTATATCATTATCAAAATGAAATATTCCCTCAGTATATTTGAAAATGAATTGATTATGTACTTTCATAAGAAACTGCATGTGCGAGGAAACTCTTGCCATATTGCGTATTTGTGACCGAATTTGGTGTCTCGCAAGAATGAACAAATCGTAGAAGAAAGTGTAAATTCATTTACTAATTCAGTTCACTTCAGTGCCTTCATAAATGCTCTACTGTGTCGTTTCCTGTATGATTATGATGTTCTACATAAAGTATGAAATGAAGAATACATACATTCAATAGATCATACACCCCATAAATTGGAAAAAGATCTTCGTTCCAATTTTTTGAGTTAAGGCATTTTGCGCTGAATATGTTAAATTTTGTAATAAAAGGTTTTTATCTACATCGAGTAACGTGGGCCATTCAGGCAATATCCAAGACTTTTGATAGACTCCTGTTTTAGGTTAATTGGTGTTGCTAGAGTGCCGTGTGTGTGGAAATTAATATATAAATTCTAAAAGTGTTTTAGTAGTCAGTTAAGTGGTTGCATTACAAAAACATAATTTGTTTTGTACTTTCCCTGTTGCTCATCACTTCTCCATCTGGTGTTTTTGGTTATACAGAATACCTCAGTTTTGGAGAATCATCACTGGAGGTCTGCAGTGGGTTTGCTTCGGGAGACTAAGCTCTTCTCTCATCTTCCTGCAGAGGACAGGTATCAGCACCAGAATATGCAGCTCTTATTCTTCTAGTTTTTGATAAGGTCCAGGACTTTACCTCATTTACTGGAACTGCTGCTGTTTCAGGGAGACAAAACACTTCCATTTGTACTGGTTGCAAAAGCCAAACCATTAGGTAATCAGTTTAGTAATGCACACTGTCACACCCCAAACCCCTGACATCACCAGTTCTTGTTTCCAGACCATCAGGATTTTGACATTGAAACCAAACCCGCTTGGGCAGCTGGAAATGAATCAAAACTCAAAAACCTAATGGTTACCTCCACTGTGATGGCTATTTGATGGTCATTATACAAGATTGGGATGGTGCATCAAAATCCCCATCCAGTGGAAGTCATTTTTCACTGCTTTTAATCACCTATACTCCTCACAAAAGTAGGGGGATCTTTAATTATGGGATATCTCCTTATGAAGTGTCCCTTAATTTTTGTGAGCTATATAGTTTAGGTCAATCTTGGTACACCAGACTTTTAATGTTACATTTTTAATATCATTAACGGGTCAAAGCAAGTTCAAAACAGTGTGTTATATGCTAATTGGTGTGCTTGATACTTGCTTCTTTCGTTTTTATATGTTTGTTTTTTATGCACACACAATGTTACAACAGGAACAGCTTATAAAAGGAATGCCAGATTTAACAATGTAGTTAAAGTAAATAGTAATATATTTAACCTTACACTATAGTAATATAGTAAAAAAAAATTAAAAAAATTTTAAAAGTCATAATTCAATCATACTTTACTATAGTAAAAAGTCATACTTCAGTAAAGATACTTGGCATAACTACTTGAGTATTATTATATTTATATATAAATTATATTTGCTTTATTGTCCATCGCTGCCACATAACTGCCAACACACATACACACTTTTTGTTAGCAATAAACCACAAACTATACATTCAAAATAAAACTTAAGATTTAATTGCTCCTACAATATGGATCACATGTTGTATCAAACATTTATCGAACAAAACGGCCATCTCCTTGTACACCCCACACACACACACACACACACACACACACACACTGGTGTCTTAGTGTTATCATAAAGAAATTGACATCACATAACACCATGACCTTTGATGCAGCAACCATGTTTTGCAAATAAAAACTAAACCGCACACGTGGTTAAGTTCTTATCAGTATGATATCGGTACACTACAGATACAAGACTCACAAAAAATGTGCAAATACGTTCATGGCGTGTTCTAATATCACCACTAGGTGTGCACTTCTCTTAAAAATAGAGACCACTGCAGATGTTTTCAAAATCAACATATCTACTTGTTACATGCAATTCAATTGCAAATTCAGATGAATTCCAACACAGACGCACCTCATTCTATTTAATGATGTAATGATTCCATGATCTCCTGAACCTTAATTAATGACAAAAAGGACAAGACACACAACAGATCGAAATAATTAATTTATGAACTTTCCTAAGTGTTAAAACATTAGTATTGTTATATTAAAAATAGAATGTTTTTGTGGTATTATTATTAATCAAGGTGTGAAAACATTATCATTTATAGCTAATACATGATCTTGTCATTGCTGCAAATAAATGGTTTTACTTTGAAATTTTAGAATAAAACAAATGTATTTTTATACATGCATATTTTTAGGCTTCCCCCCCCAGAGCTGTTATTTGACATACTGTAAAGTCCAGTATGAGTTTTGGGATTCTACCATTATTAAGGTCTATAAGAAGGGATGCTCCGATCATGTTTTATGCTGCCGATCACCCAGGAGTCCCGATCACTGATACGATCACGTTGATTGGCTGTGAAATTTTATGATGTGTGCTCCTGGCTACGTGATCTGGAAAAAGGAACAATAAAATTAGACCAAAATCTTAGATCTTAGACCAAAACATGTTTTTGCTCACTCACAAAAAGTCAGTATTTGTACCCAGGTTGGAAATATTTTAATTGATTGTGCTGTTTTTAAGAGAGAGGTTTACTTAGTTCAACTAGGAAATTACTAGTTAAATTTGACAGCGTCCTATGTCATGGATTACATATACTTTTAGGAAGCTCTATAAATCCCTCATGTGAAGAGTAAGTAGTAATTAATGCAGGTTTCTCTCTGCTCAGTCTGAATATGGAGAGGCAGCTAGGCTCTCTGATTCTGGCTACAGATATCAGCTGCCAAAATGAATACCTGTCCAGGTTTAGGACGCACCTGGACCAGGAGGATCTGTGTCTGGGGAATGCCTCTCACCGCCACTTCATCCTGCAGGTGAGTCGCAGACTTGGAAACCAAACTGCTATGTCTGAAACGTGCAAACATAAATTTAAACGGAGGTGAAATTGTGGATGTCAGATGGAGTCTTCCATTGTACCCCAGTGTCCCTGTTGTGTAGTTTACTTTGTCTTTAACGGTCTTCTGTGCTCTGTGTAGATGGCTCTGAAGTGTGCTGATATCTGTAACCCGTGTAGACCGTGGGAGCTCAGCAAGCAGTGGAGTGAAAAAGTGACTGAAGAATTCTTCCACCAAGGTACCACACACTCACTAAAGCTGTATGTCATTAAGCATTAATTGAAACTCCTTTAGCGATTAAAAAGGCAGCTTTGTTTTTCGCACCTTACGCTGTTTAGGAGACATCGAGAAGAAGCACAAACTTGAAGTGAGTCCACTGTGTGACAGTGAGACCAACTCCATAGCTGATGTTCAGATCGGTAAGTCGAGCACAATGATTTTAGCGTGTAGATAGACAGAAGTACTTAATTTATCCCCACAGGAGGAATTTCCTAGTTGCAGCAGCAGTTATAAACAAAAACAGCAATGCAAAAAATACACATTAAATATGTACATTAGACAGAAACTCTTCTTAATGTATATATATATTAAAGTGAACTACTGTAGCTACTATAATGTGCTATCAGGAAATAGTTTCTATTACAAATAATGACCCATTTCTAGTATACGTTTCGCATCAAAAAACTTGAATAAAGTTTTTTCTCAAACATAATCTAATTGTAGCCTAAAAATCAAAGGAAGGCGAGCATCGTGACTCTCCGTACTGACACCCAGGTGATGGAATGAACTTCCACTGGCTGTCCGAATGGACCCTTTTTCTGACTTCAAACAGTCACTAAAAACTCGTATTTTAATTCAGCACTTAAGCAAAGCCTAGACTTACATTTACACATTTAAAACTATATTTGTCTCTTTCCTTTATGACCGTTTGTTGTTTTGACCTATATTGGCTTCCGAGTTCACCGGCGATAGGCTGTTTGCACTAGCATGAGGTAATGTCTACTAAGAAGAATACAAAGCACTTCTGTCAGTTCTGCTTTAAAAGTGAGACTCGACAGAATGCCAAAAGGTTTAAAGGTCCTTCTGCTGCGTTTACCCAAAACAAACTACAGACTGTCTAGCTGTCATGTCAGGCCAAGGAGAAAGTGTATCATAGGAACGCGCTAGTCTCCTCTTGATTAGGCCAGACTTTTTTTTATTGATTGTTCCTTGGATGTCCCTACTTAAAAATCTACTTAGGAGAGAGCAAAAAAAAAATCAAAATAAATCATTTTTCAGCACTTTTCACTTTCTCGAGGACTGTGGGGAATCAATACAAGGAAGGAGGAAGAAATCAAAATAAAATCGTATTTAAAAATAACATTTATATAACCTACAATTAAATTAAAGTGAATCTCGAAAAAAATTAATGAACAGAAGAAAACGGTTGGCTCTCCACCGGAGGGCGGAAAAAGCTTAAAAAAAAAAAATAAATAAAAAAAAAATTTAATTCCTTTTTTTATTTCAACCATTGGTGCTGTGGTGGATCTGAGAAAAAAAAAATTGTATTCTTCAAATATGATCGCCGGCGGATCCGTGAAACAAGCAATAAAAAAAAAGTCTGGCCTTAAAATAGTCTAATACACTGGCATGATCGTACCAGCAGGATGGTTTTATACGGTTCGAGAGTCATTGTAATAATTGCGAAGGACAAGCTTATCATTAGACATGTTTTCTATGGCTGTATGCAAAGGCATCTTATCAAGAAGGATAAGCTAATTAACTTGGGTGTCACTTGGAATGATAGAGAAACAATTATAACTGGGTTACAACTAGAGGCAGCCAGGTGCAAGTATGTTATATAGAACATTAGGATACATATTATGCTGCTACATAGCTGTAAATGACACGTATCCCCTCATTTTTGTGCGAAGTGTAGTTTTTATCAAACTGGCAACAAATTGGAACCGCAAATACAGAAGATTCAAAAACACAATTAAGTCATTAGTATTTACCAGGTTTTATTCACGTGACTGTACTTTTCAGAAGCTACTTCTGCAGTATCTTCATGAAAATTAATGTTATTAAGAAATCCTCTTTATTAGCAAACCTATGTATTAGCTGAACACTGTTAATCTGTCCCCGAGCCGTGTAAGGTGTGTGCCATGCACTGGCATTTTAAAAGTTCTTGGTTCACAATGGGGGGAAAACAAAAGTGCTTTCTCCATTGACACGTCAAACCTATTGTTATAAAAAAAAAAGAGGTCAAACTGGATCTGGCCAGCATAGAAAAAGAAGCAGAAAGCCTAGACACATAAGAATGAGTAGACCTGGGACTGTTGTTTGAGAAACAAACATTTTACAGGTTCTCAGTTTGAGAAAGAACAGGCAAAATAACCCACACAAAAACAGTTTTTAAAGGAGTGGGAACCTGTTGATCTCTTCCTTCACCACAGGAACCGAAAAATCTTAAGACCAGTACAATGGCTTCGTTCTGGAACAGTGACGGAAGGTGTGGGTTGAAATATCACCTGAATGTCTTTAGAGCATGACAGCTAGAATGCCAAACAGTGCTGAAGCTCTAATTGGTACAAATGGTAGATTCTATCAGTTTGATAAAAATGATTCAACTCTTTCCAAAAAAAAAAAAAAAAAGTGGCATTTTCAAACGTTTACACACTAATTAGCATGAACAGGCTGACTGGAATAGTTATGATCAGCTGGTGTATTTCTGATTTTTTTTTTCTGGTTTCTTTTTTTTTGGGGGGGGGGGTCGTTTTCAGGGTTTAAATCCCACCTCAGTCCAGCTGCTACTGTTGGGTCCTTGAGCAAGGGCCTTAAAGCTCAATTGCTTAGATTGTAAGACTGTGGAACTTTGCCGCCCAGGTTAGAGCATCTGCTAAATGCTGTGATTGTTAAAAAAAAAAATCTGTCTCTTTCTAACCTTCCAGGTTTCATGACTTATGTGGTAGAGCCTCTGTTTGCTGAGTGGGCTCGTTTCTCTGACACACGCCTCTCTCAGACCATGCTGGGCCATCTGTGTCTGAACAAAGCCAGCTGGAAAGCCATGCAGCCTGAGGAGGTAGAGTGCGAGCAGGAGAGCGGCTCCAGGGCCTTACCTCAGGGAAGCGACGAGTCCTGACACTGCCTCGCCTACGCCCTCCCGGTCATCTACTTTCTGTCACTTCTGAGTTACTCACATCTCTTAACCAACCACTGAGTTATTTAATTTATTTAATTTGAAGCCCCTTTCTTTTTTCCCTTTGACATAAAGCAATACATGGATACCTCATTCAGCTACTGCTGCGATTGTTTTCTTTTGTTTTAATTTTTTAATGTCATGGTTTTATTTATTTGTTTCTTCTCCTTTTTTTCATTTTCCCGCCGGGGGGAGCGTCGCTAACCGAACGCCATTTTGCTACAGACTGGAAAACTGAACCCGAAGGACCCTTTTCCGGGGTCTAAAGTGCCATTTTCATGCCTTTTGGATCACCAACACCAAGAGTATTCATCCATGCGAGAGTTTTTTTTAAACCACAAGTGCGCCACGCGGTGTGTGTCGGTGCGTTTTGCAAAATGAATCTTCCTTCTTGTGTACAACAACTGAAAGAAAAAAAGACAAATGTGAAGAGCCCAGTCCTTTTGCTGCCTCTACAAAGACTGTTTACAGATTGTCTTTTTTGTTGTTAATGTTATAAATGAATCATGTTGGTTCTGTGATTTTCTGGGAGTTTTTTTTTGTTTTTGTTTTGCCTTTAAGCACAGATGTGAAGAACCACTTTTACATATTTTGAAATGTTGTCCTACTGCTGATGTACTGAACAAAAGAAAAAACAACCACAGGACTGCACTTGAGTCAGTATGAAACGCCGGATGCCATACAAGCACCTGTTTTGTGCTCTGTTGTGAATTTCGCCCCGCACTCCAGAATTTGGTGCCAGTCAAGATGGACATGCTTCTGCTCTGGAACGTCCAGAGACTCTCTCCTAACGTCCCTTTCCAAACTTTATCCCATTATTTCAGGACTCTCCATGTCCTCTGTTCATGTCAGCACTCCCTTTTCCTTGCATACACTGTAGATAGACATACGACCCAACCTTCCCCCCCCTCATCCACTCCTGACCTCTCTGCCTCTTTCAAACTCTTCCTGTTCCTCAATGTTGCCCATTTGAACCCTCATTTCTTGTACACCCTGTAGACCCTTTGTACTCACACTGACCTGTCCCAGCCAATGAACGGACCTTTTCCTCGAACACCCGCTCCGTTTCTCTGCAAGCTCCTTAACAGCAGTCGACCCCTGCTCACTCTCTCACTCGTGTGAATCTTCCCGTTCCTCGTTCACTCCTCTTCCCTCTCACCCTGGACAAACGGGACATGTAGCCGACTGGAAACTCCACAGATCTTGCTCAGGGTCTTGCGCAGCTGCTCATGATTGAGCTGGAAGAAAAGAGGATGCGAAGGTGCCTTCATAGGTAGCTGTCCCCCTCCCTGCCATCTCGTACTGACAAGACCGTAGACACCCTCTCTGAACGTCTCCATCACAGTCAAGCCCTCTCCATTCAGAAGATTGCTCAAATGATGCCTTAAAACTATGCACAAAGCTAAGTGACCAAACCAGCTTGTATTTTCACTGAGTGCATCACGTCCATCCGAGTTCTCGTCCAGACCTTTGCCTTTCTGTCGTCAGAATTTTCTTTTAATATATGAAGGATGAATTGATTTAAATAATTAGATTTTTTAGACATTGAACATTCCATTGTTTCGTTTTGTGTATCGTACTTTTTTTTTTTTTGTTTGTTTTTAATCCTGTACATATGGTGCAGTTGTGTTTTTGTTCTTCTCTTTCAAGTTCGAAAGAGAGCAGGTGCTTTTTCTTATTTTAGCAGACTTGTATTTTTTGTTGTAAGTGCTGTAAGACTGTTGATTCAAAACTGTTTACAATTTGTTGTAACAGCCATTTTGGGGAGAAGACTTCAGTGTCAAGCCATTTTGTAAAGGCTTTGTCGTACAGACCTTTTGATACATGCTCGTTGCAGTTGCATTTTTGATTAATAAAAATGGTTGACATGAGTTGTCACACAGTATTGAATGACAGTTCGGTCCTGTTGAGTTTTCTTTTGGTTGTTGCCCCCTACTGGGAAATCTTTGTAATAGTTTAAATGCAGGTAACAGGAGTTTTCTAAAACCATTTACATTGCAAACCGGTTTACTGCATAAATGTTTTGAAAAGACTCGGAACTAGATCCAGGCTCTGAATGGTCTAGTGCAATGCTGTTTTGTAATGGCCCTTTGTCCTTGGACCGTTCCATTAAATATTTGCACCCTCAATTGAACATACATTGCATTAGTATTTATCAGAAGTAAACATCGATGACCACAATTCTTGTCTGTAATGAATGCTATATGGGCCTTTTATGTAAGAAAAAAGGCACAACACATGTTGGACTGAGCTTACAACATGGCGGTTTAGGGCTGTTTTTTAATTTTTTTTCCAGATTCACTTTAAATTGTAGGTTAAATAAATTATTTTTAAATAAAACAATTATTTTATTTCTTCCTCCTTCCTTGTAGTGATTCCACATAGTCCTTATTTTTTTTTCTCCCTCCTCAGTAGATTCTTAAGTAGGGACATCCGAGGAACAAGCAATTTAAAAAGTCTGGCATAAATTTCTAATTTCATTACATTTACCTGTTATATAAGTGCAATTTGTAGATCTTGGCCTGTTCCTAATCTGGCATAAACTGCTTAATCAGCTCCCCATCTCATATGGCAAATGGAAAAGGTATGAACCAGTGGAGTTTTTTCCAGGGACTTGACTAGTGTCTTCTCAACTTAGAACAGAATGAAAATTAAAATTAAATGCTTCCACGGATGTTTACACCAAAAGAGTCCTGATTCGCTCATTTCGCTGTCAATCAAAAAGGGTTTCAGCCTCAGACAGA
>JAVSBV010000083.1:1479181-1494432 GCA_033117975.1 Parotocinclus spilosoma | reverse complement strand
AAGCGAATAATATTACACGTATATAATAGGATTTGATTCGGTACTTTAGGATTTGGTCCGAATAAGCGGCTGGTCCCGTTAACCGGTGGTCCAATTAACCGGATTCGACTGTTTACAGTGTGTTATCAAACTCGTATGAAATTCGGATAGCGTTATAAACAGTGTAAAACTTACAAAGGTGTTTAAGCAGAGAGAGTTGGCTGTGCAGGCATTCGCGACTTCAACGCATTCATCTATGTCCGTACATTCCTGTAATTAAAAATATAATTTGCCAAACGAAGCGCCCAAATGCACTGTCCTCTGTATGTACAATTTCTAGCAAACTCAAAACATTGTGTATTATAATTTTTACGGTGTCTTCTTTGCATACCTGTTTGTTGCTCCTGGCATATTCCAGGCCAACCCCTAAGACAGGTGGACCCCAGAGTCCAGATGGACAGGCTTCACACTTGAAGCCCTTTGCAGTGTTTACACAAGCACTTGTAGAGAAGCAAGGTTGAGCTAATGAACACTGACAAAAAGAGTGAGAATACTTACACACACACACACACACTCAATATTTACAGTATTAATTCATTTGTTTTCAATTTGGGAATATGCCTACTTCATCAATGTCATGGCAGTGGGTGCCGTTGCCAGTCATCCCTTCAGGGCAGGGCCCACAGCGGTACCCTGGGAACTCAAACGTGTCCATACAGGCTACGTCCCTAAAACAGGGGTTAGGCTGGCAGTGGGAGCGAGGCTCGTTGAATCCTGGACAGGACAGCACGGACAGGAATAGTCGTTAAATGGTGTTAACGTTAGACGTGTCTGACTAAGGGTGTACTCATAGGGTGTATGTCTGGTTGCCTTGTACCATGCCAGAGCCTGATTGCAACTCCTGCCCCTTACTGTTAACTTAGTTCTCCAAAATCATTAACATGAAGCTTATATAAATGTTAAATAGCTCATTTGGTGACAAACAAAATGTCTGTTGTCACCATGTGTTTTCCTCACAATATTTCCCAAAATTCATCACTCCCCACGTCACACACTCCCGATTTCCTCATTTAGCATGAGAGAGTGCATGTCGTACTACGTAATGTTGTTACTACTATTATTGCTGGGCCCTTGAACGAGCCCCCTAATCCAAAATGGCTTGTATTGGAAGATTGCATCTGCTCATTGATCAAAATGTAAAGTTGGACACTCACCACACACTTGGCACTCCATGATGGTGTTCCTAATAAGAGACATCTCCTTTACCTACAGCCACCAGAGGGAAAGCATGTACAGAAAGATCCATTAACAGAACAGATCACTGTGATCTGTGTGTTTAAAATGAACACTTTAATAGTTCCAGCCCTGCAAACCTGTTCTCTGATGTCCTCCCGAAGCTCGCCCAAGATCTGGTTGAAGATAATAAGCTGTCCAATAAGAGCTTTGGTATGATCACCTTTGAGGAAAGAATATTATATATAAAGAATGTCATACACACTCAGATTAGGAAGGTTAGAAAGATTAGGACTACTCTGACACTCACCAAGAATTGAGTTTATTTCTCCGTTTACTGTGAAGAGAAGAACATAGTGATGCATTGAGACGAGATGAACCGAGAAGACAATTTATAAATAACCAACAGAATTTCATCAATAAAAAAGGACCACAGTAGGACCGCTGGTGACCAGATATTTGGTCAGGGGATCATTTCCTCATAGCTGTGAATTTCAGTGTTGATTTTTTTAGTAATCAAATTATCCAAACGTACAATTAACTTCTGTGATGTGTTAAGGATCAACCATTATCCTTCTAGGTTTTAATAACTGGTTCGTAACTCTAAAGTTTTTTCCATGATGCAGGACAATAACTTGAAACACAGTAACTTCTTGTCCACCACCATGGCATACGTCTTCCAACTTAAAATGGGAAGCTATTGGGATGTTGCTCCAGTTAGGATTAAATGTATTGTTGCCAGCTGAAACACCAATCAAAGCATTTTAAATACAGTTGATTCCGGTTAATGGGACCACATAGGGAACGGTCGTTTTGGTCCTAATAACTGTCTGTTATGTCAAATGCTCTATGTTACAAGACGGGACGTGCTATGTAACATATTAGATGTTTATTAAACCTTTATTGTATGATTTACACGTATAGTGAACGTACAAACAAGAACTACTGTTGCTTACGAACTTTGTTCATCAAAAAATAAATTTGCAACCAAGTTTTTGCAAACGATCTACAACACAATGTATAGGTACTCAGCATGCGAAGCATAATACTGTAAAAACAAGTTCTTAATAAATTCCAGTCAACGTTTAAAGAACTTATCCAGTGTGATTTGATGCGCTTTAGCTGTATATAAGTGGTGACTTTAGGCTTGTTTTGTGGTAAATGGAAATGTTAGGCAAAGACCTGTAGGAGGCAGTAGAGGGCTGGGGAGAACTCAGAAGTTTTCAGGTAATTGTGCTAGTAATAGTAATAGTAATAGCAGTTAATAGTTTATTCACAGATATTACATACTGTAAACGGTCTTTGGTCCGATTAAGCGGAGTTTTGGTCCAAATAAGTGAATAAAATTACACATATATTTAGGATTTGTTTCGGTACTTTAAGATTTGGTCACAGTAAGCGGCTGGTCCTATTAACCGGAATCGACTGAATGTATTTATTAATGCGTAATGTATTCATGTATTCGTCCGTACTGTCATCTTCTGATCATCTCCAACTTTATAATGGAGCTGTATCCAAACTTAATGATAGATTAATAGAAATGTTCACGTTAAAAATGTTTTATCAGTGTTGTGGCGAGATAATGTTAACTGAGCTCAATTTTTTTAGGAGCACATCCCCAGGCGAGACAAAACTGCTGGCTTCAGAAATCTATGAGATCCTCCAGAACTCCAGTAACACTGAGGCTGAACAGGCAGAAGCAGCTGCTTCATGCCGACGTAAGGCTCAGTTCTTCCTAGGCTCTACCAACAAGCGAGCCAAGACCGTGGTACTGCAGATCGACGGCTTAGATGACCCGGTGAGTCTCTGCCATACTCCTACCTACATCCTCCTTCTCATAAACCTGCTCTCGATGTCATCGATCAGACCCCCCGTTACGTCACTACCAATTATCATGACAGGGGAAGAATATGATGGCATTAGCTTCCAGTGTAATAGTTTTGATATCTGTGTGCCTCAGAATCGGAGAAGCCTGTGTGAGGAGGCGTTGCTGAAAATCCGTGGTGTCATCAGCTTCACCTTTCAGATGGCTGTTAAGAGATGTGTGGTCCGAATCCGCTCTGACTTGAAGGCTGAAGTGAGTTTGTAATAATGCTGAAATGCTTTAAAATATAGGAGTCGTTTCATATTAAAAACTTTTTTTCCCTGCTTTTAATCCTCAGGCCCTGGGCACAGCTATAGCTTCAACCAAAGTGATGAAAGCCCAGCAGGTGGTTAAGAAAGAAGATGGCTCAGAGGTGAGCAAAACATATGAGCGAAGTATACATCTTAGGACTTTAGCTTTTGAAATTGACTTGGGTATTTCTCAGATCAGCTGCAGTTAAAATAAAAAAAAATAAATGGAAAAAAGTATAGGCCAATAGTTTTCTTCTGTTCATTTAATTTTTTTCCAGATTCACTTTAATTTAATTGGAGGTTAAATAAATTTTATTGAAAAATAAAAATGTATTTTTATTTCTTCCTCCTTCCTTGTATTGATTCCACATAGTCCTCGAGAAATTGAAAAGTGCTGAAAAATAAAGATTTATTGTTATTTTTTTCCTCACTCCCCAGTAGATTCTTAAGTAGGGTCCATCGGAGGAACAAGCAATTAAAAAGTCTGGCCTTATATAGTGTATTAAATCTTAAGTGAAGAAGATGTCAAAATGTGTAATCTGTATAAGCACCAACAAATCTTCAGTAATTATTCACCAGTATTTTCTTCTGAAACTTTACGGACATTTAAAAAAAAATAACAATACTAATGTACTGATTAATGTTTTTTTTCTGTAAAGTGACCATGGAATGAGGAAACTTTACAAATGGAAATGTATATCATTATTACTAACAAGGAAGGTGGACTGGCTGATTACAAAACAACACTAACTGCTATAAATGTTTCTTCCCAAGCAAAGACTTGTAAACAGCTACCATAGAAGATGAGTTATTCCCACAAAATGGATCGTTTTTAATGGAGGACTCAACAGGTCTAAACAGTTTTTTTGCTGATATTCCAGCCTCTCTCAATTTCCCTTTTAACTTTTAAGCCAGATTGTAACTAGTACTGTGAACTCAATCACAAATTGATGGTGTCTGCCTCTACAATCCACAAACTGGCCTTCTTACATATAAGTCACGTTTTGTTCGTGTCCACATTCCCATAGTCCTGTTATGGGAGCCTTGTAGTGGAGGACACCCTTTGATTTGAATGCAAACTTTGTTGTTGTTTGCAGGTAGCTCGTCACATTGTGTTCGAACATCATCCATCTTAATTCACAACCAAGTAATTGTTTCCCAGGGGGGATTTTAGGCAGGAACCTTGGTACAGTGTAAAGTAGAATTCACTGGGACTAGTAAACATTAGAAACAACCTGAACCTGAACTTCATACTTATGTTGATCTTTTATTAAACAGTGTTGAGAACACCTCCCATGCTAGCTCTCCCTGGGCTTTATTGCAATATTAAAGTGATTTAATTTAAAATATAGAGACCAAACTTTGCAGCTGCAGTTACACACTGTGTGGCATATATCGGAGGGCGTGGATTCCCAGTACACAAAATGAGACGTATAGAAGTTTTGTAACAACTGTATAAAATGTACTGAAAAGCAAAGTCTTGCAGACATGTCTTACTTATCTGATGCGTGGCTGGCTAAACTGGTTCAACACAATTGTGCAAAGTAATTGTGAAAATCGGAATGTTTTTCATGTCAGACTTGCAACATGCTTGCAACAAAGACATTATGATATTGTGCGTTGTTTGTGATTCATCACCATAGCTTGGTGTGTGTAAACACATCACACAAAACAGCACTGTATGGTCTGTCTTTTTGTATGTAAAGAAACACACAGTGGATAAAATAATACAAACCAAGACTTCCAAAGAGGAGCAACAACAACAAAAAATCAGTAAGGGAATGAAGGAACTGGGTTTTTTTTTGTACTGTGGTGACTCCTTAGTTCTGGACTGTAAATCAAAGGAGTTGAAGTCCCAGCTTTGCAAGTCTGTTGCTGTTTATGTACAGGCACTTTTGTACTGGTAACCATGTTTCTGGTTACAGGGACACGTTTGTACATAACATTTCCGTATAAATGTCAGTTTCTTTCCATTTTTCCATGAACCTAGTGGCTCTGTTGTCTTTGAGTCCAATTCAGGTTGACACAGAAAGCTTCTGATTTCCCCCTCTGCCTGTAGGGTTGAAGACTCCCTTGCTTCGCAAAACCCTGTCCAGTTTTGCCCTAGTCACATAATAGGGTCTGAAACAGTGCCTACAGCGGTGTAGTAGGAGTTCTGGCCACACACACATGGTTAAACAGGCCCTGTGTGGTAATTAACTGACATGACCTCGCCTGTGAAATTGGAAGGGCATTCTTAACTTGCAGCTACATAGTCATGACCTATAATAACCACCGTGATGGCAAATGTGGCCCTGGGTTTTGCATGTTGTACCACTGTCATGCAGCAGGTGGCATTATTGGTATGTTCTTAGTATTGGTGTAAAACTCGCCGATTCCCTCTTCAGATAACGCATTTATTGAACTCAGGCTGGATCGGCAGCCATAACCTCTACACAAAATCACAATTTTCCACAACTTTCTATTTTCCAGTTAGTGGCTGAACTGCTGGTGCTCTTCTTTCTGTCGCTTGTCTAGATAATAATCCCGTTGCAGGAGGATTCGGATGTGGTAGTGGAGCAGAACATGGACTTGCCAGAGTACCTTCCCGAGGATGAGAGTCCGTCTCAGGAGCAGCACAAGGCAGTATCTCGCCTGGGCTCCATGCAGGATGGCATGGGCTGGCTGAACACGGCCGCTAACTTCTTGAGCCGCTCTTTCTACTGGTGACCCCTGCAATAACCACAGCGAACGCAAAAACACTACTCGAATTAACTCGAACCCTCCTCACGTTAGCGCCCGTGAGACGCCAAGCCGATTCAAAGCCAACATGCGGCTTTAAGACCGAGCGTCGACTCGTAGCTGCCCTTTCTCTCGCCCAGCTTTTCCTTCGGCCAGAAGTTGGTTTTTAAAGACGGTTTGGTCCAGTTTCTCCTCATGGGTCCATGTATCTGTTACCAAACAGCATTTGTGTATATTTGTTTCCTTTTTAAGACTAGGCCAGACTGCTGAAGCATTTAAGGTCAGTTTTGTATGATGAAACTGTTGCTGTGCATGAAATTGGGTGATTTCTCTTTCCACAAGTTGTTAATCCGTTTTCAATCCACTTTACCCCTTTGTGATTTTTCATTTACGTGCATTACTTTTAATGCCTTTTCCATAGAGTTCCTTATTTTTTTTGCTGTGCGTGTTTGCCTTTGCAATGCAGTTTCATCCTCATTCGTATTCCTGACAGATTTTGCGTACTCACACAGACATTTGAACGATTGGGAGAACCACCAGCAATGGCGGCTGTAGTATGGCACCGAGCACACCTGTCTTTCCTAACGACTTCCCTTGATGCATGTTAAAAACTACCACATGCCGTTGCTCTATCTGAAATACTAACAGTTTCTCTAAGCTCTATAGTAACTCTTAAAGACTAATACTGTAGATCTGATGACTGAATCTGTATGGAAGTTCTCTGATCAGAAGCTTAACAGTACAGCCTTCATTGACCTATTATTTGAGTATTAATTTTGCCCCGGTATGCAGTACATGCATCAGTTCGCGCCTTTCATGTAAAGCAGCTTACAGCTTGCCAAACGCACAGTCAGTGCCTGTCCTTCCTGCACTTTAAGAACGTTGGTTTAAACCGAAGCTGTTACGTCTAAGTCGAGTTCTCAAGTGTATGAACAAGGAGAAAACACCAACAGTGTTATATTTAAATCCAACATCCATGTTACTTTCTTACACAGAGGTAATGCATTTGACAGATTGTCATGTTGTTATTCCAATCATTGGTTAGTTTCATCCAAGTGAAATGTTGCTTTTAGTTTGACACAAGTCATTTCATTAGCTTAAAGCAGGATAGAGACTGTATAAGATTGGAGTTGTTGAGGCTTTCCCTGTAATGTATGTCCGCTGCAATGTGTGTAAAAGACCATGGAGTTATTGCCTGTTCACAGTAATGACGATTATTAAATACATTAAAGAATACATTTGCTGTGTTTTTTTTTAAATTTGAAAATCCTTATTTGTTTGGGAGCCTAAAAAGGTCTTAAAAATGTGTACTGAGAATGAATGACTACGTTTTCTTGTTGTGGGATAAATGCTGGTGATTTTGTTAAATTTGTTTTAATAATTAATCTGCAGCAGTGTCGTAGGCCAGTGAGTTCCTCAGCACGAATCAAACCCAAACTTGGAACCTTTCTAGTGAGAGTAAATCTACATGGAAGAATGGATTAAGCTAATTGTGTTAATCCATTTTCCTTAACAGTACCTTCATCGGAAGCAGTGGTGGTGCCACTTTACCTTCTCCTCACTTATATGTACATGTATCTTGGTAGTTCCTGGCCAGGGTAGAAGCATGTTCCTTTAACCTTGGTCATCTGGCCGTGTTAAAGATCCAGGTAAGAACTGAACCACAAAATGTTCATTTTTGGCTGGACAGTAAATGACTGGAATAAGATGTCTTGGGTACAATCGCAGTATTTTTTTTTTCCTGATTGCTGAGTGTCTGTTCTCAGGGCCTCGAGTCATGAATCGGTGCAGAGTCACCCCAGCCAAAATCCATCGTAATCTGCTTTGTTATCCTGGGAATAGATCTTCATAAACCAAAGACATTTTTGCCACAGCAGCACTCGTGTAGTCTTCTGCTGCTGTAGCCTATGTGCTTCAGTGTTCAATGAGTTGTGTGTTTATAGATGCTCTTCTAAATACCTAGATTGTAAAAAGTGGTTTTTGAATTACTGTTATCTTTTTAACAGCTTGAACCAGTCTGGCCATTTTTCTCTGACCTCTTGCATCCACAAGACATTTTCACCCAGAGAACTTCCCTACTATTCCCATGTGTAAACCCATGAAGTCGCTGTGTGTGAAAATACTACTAGATCAGCAGTTTCTGAAATACTCAGACCAGCCTGTCTAGCACCAACTACCATGCCAGGTTCAATGTCACAAATCATATACCTCCCCATCCTAATGCTGAGTTTGATCTTCAGCACGTCATCTTACCATGACTACATGTCTAAGTGCATTAAGTGGTCTGATCCAGAAGAAACCTCCTATAGAAATCATGAGGATCAAACCCTGAATTCAGTTGGCTCATCCAGAGGTAAACTGCAGGGCCCGGTAAATGTTTTACTGTTTTACAGATAATAAGAGCAACTGTATATTTGTACTTGTGGTTTAGTCAAATCAAATGTCCATACAATGTCATTATATGCAAACTTAAAAGAAAAAGGCTAGTATCTTGTAACGACATGAAATAATTATCAGATGAATGTAATATCCTATTTTACACCTGTTTTTAGTACACCATGAGAGATCTCGAGTAGCACTTCTCCCTTCATTTCAGTTCTGTCTGGCAAGGTGCAAGACCATATCCTCCCAAGACCCAGCCTAACACAGAGAGAGCTGGAGGGAAATCTATCAATCATCCCAATATGGTGTGACCAGGGGCCGTCCAGTAGAGTTGCTGTTTCACCTCCAATCCACCTACAGCACCACACTGTCCACTCCAGCAGCCGGTGAAGTAGGTCAGCCTTGTCAGTGGGGCTTCACTCCTGGAAGACCTACTCATGGCCTGTACGCTGTGTCCATATGGAGTCAGGGTCCATATGCCCAGTGCAGTAGGGGAGGTTTGTGTCTGAATGGCTCTGTGTTATGAGAGCCAGTACTCTCAGCGTGATCAAGCCTGGTCTTATGTCTGTGACGGCTGGAGGGTGGACGCATTGCTCCATCCATCACTAGGGGATGTTAGTGAGCTATTTATGTAACTCGGAGCATAGACATTTATATTTATTTATTTATTAATGCAGACTCAGCATTGCTGGCTATATCCATGACTGGAGTAAGGTTATAGGTGCACTCTTTAAACACACTTACACTTGGGCCAGTTAATCTAATGCATGTTTATAGAATTCAGAGGAAACGGAAGTACTGGGAAATATCGCACATGCATTTCCTAAATGAAAATTAAACCAGTATGACACTTCCCTGGGGTCAATAATTGTCTATTTATCTAATTTATAGATCTAACTAACAATCTAATCTAATTGACCAAAACGAAGTCTGCAGTAGGGAAAGAGCTTAAATATGATGACATATACCTGCACATGTGAGTAAACCACTGTACTCACTGTGATTATCTGTGATGATCTATAAATGCACAAAACTAATATATATATTTATTTATATATATATTTCACAGAAATATTAGGACAAAATACGGGCCCAAAACAAAAGCAAAATGCAAAGTAAATGCCCACCCAAATCCAAATTTTTAGCTATGCCACTATGTTAACCAATCCCTTTTAACAACCGAAACAACACTTAACAATACTTATTTATTATTTACTAAGGAAAGCGATTCAGTATTACCCAATGTGTGAGTGAAAATGATGTGAAATTGTAGTATAAGTGGATTTGGAGCTCTTACCAAATCTAGTGAGAAGCTTTTGTCCTAAACATTTCCCGTTTTGTCTTTAACATTTTTTAACTGTCAGTGTTTACATTTACATTACTTTTATTGTATTTTGCAGATGCCCTTCTCCAGAGCGAATTACAACTTATAGAGTCTTACAATTCAAGCAATCATGGGTTAAGGGCCTTGCTTAAGGGCCCAACTATGGCAGCTTTGGCAGAGGTGGGATTTGAACCCTGGACCATGAGGCCCAGAGCCCAGTACCTTAACCGCTAGGCTACCGCAGTCCTAGTATGTTTCCAAATGAACTGCTTTCGAGTGGATTTAAGGTAAGGACTTTGCCATTCCAATAATTATCAAACCATTACACACTTAGCTCTTGGAATGATCTTTGTCCATCATGGTCTTAAATTCCTTCTTTCTATTGGTCAGTAAGTGTGTACATGACATGTTATGGATCAAATTTCAGTCCTAGTGGATTGTAAATCCCTGTTCCCAATATTCCCATGTTCTCAAACATTATAAAAAAGCGCCGGTCTTTTAACACTATTTGAAATATCTAAGGTTTTTGAGTTTCAAACCTGTGACTCTTTGGCTTTTTAGATTTCAGCCAGTCTTGCATATTTGTTGACGATTTTGGTGTCTGTATCAGTCACTATTTGCATGATTAAACTGCAGGGCTGATTGTGGCTTGAAGGAAGATAAAGGTGAATTTCCATGGGCGGCCAGTTGGATTATTCTATCGTAGCTCCGGCCTGCATCCGGTGCGATCAGTAGTAAATTACGTCTGGTGTGCGGCAGGGAAATGATGTGACACCTGTAATTTATATCAAATAACTTTTGAGGACGTAAAAGTGGAGAGATCGGATGCAATCAGTCTTGTGTGCCGGAGCTGGGCGCAGATTTAATTGAAACATTTTTCTTTATCGTGAGGGCTGATGGACCGAGGGGCATTGTGTAGTATGAGACAGTGGCATCAAATGAATGTAAGGGGGCGATAACTGAGATTTCGGAAGGTCATAGTCCAGGGAGGAGGAATCTAATCCTACCGATGTCTAAAGTACCTAAAGTAAAGTAATCTAAAGTACCGATGACATGATTAAAAGAGATAAAATGCTTAACTTAGTTGATAGACAGTATTTTAAAGAGTCATTCTCTTTTTAAAACATGTTAGACTGAACATATTTATACATAATGCTGCTTTATTGCTTTATACTTTACTAAACAAGGATTCTTTTAACCCAAATAACCAATTACCTTAAGAAGGATAACCCAAGATTACAGAGAAAAGGGAATCTGGAGCTGCTCACATGATTTTATTTTTTATTTTATTATAGTTTAGTCTTCGACTGCTGTGAGCGCCCCACTCTTAAAAAAAATATCTAAATTGTTTAATTAAGGTGGGTAAGGTGTAACCATTTGGGTATTATAGGGTGAATAGGTTTGTCTATTATTAAGATATGGAAAATGGTCAGACCACATTTTGTGTCCTATAATAAGCAGATTTGTTAATTTCCTGTTTACATTTATGACGTTTAGTAGACAATTATCCAGAGTGACTTACAACTGATCCATTCTTACAATCCAAGCAATTGTGGCTTAAGGCTCTTGATCAAAGACCCAACAGTGGCAGCTTGTCAGGCTTCGACCTTCTGGTCCATAGTCCAGTACCCTAACCGCTCAGTCACCATGCCCCTAATAGTTGCTTATCTGTTACACAATTGGGTACAATTGCACATCTCTGATTTAGTATACAGTAACTGTTGTGCTGTTGTTTACATACAGCACATTTTGAACACTAATTAACTGAGCTGAACAAGTGTAGAGAACAAGACAATAAAATAACACATCCTGGTGTAAGGGCTTTATTTTATCTTAATGTTTTATGTTGTTTGCTGCATGTTGTGACAGGGAAATGTTATGACTATACTAGTCAATCGCATTCACACCGGGCCAATTTAGAGTGACAAATTCACCTAATGCATGTCTGGGATGTGGGAGAAGTCAGGAGTACCTGGAGTAAACCAACGTGGACATGGGGACTCTGTGGTCGGCATAGAACCAGGGATCTCTGGAGCTGTGAGGGCGAGCAGGTGCCACTGTGCCACCCCCTTATTGGTTTAAGGAGATATTTGTGAAGCATTTTTAACAGTTATTGCATTGATGACTTAAATTTTATTTTAATCCAAGTCTTAAAAATAAAGAAACACTTTTAATCTTAATGAATAATACACAAGCAATTATATTTGATATGTATTTACTGTCCATGATGTAGTCATTGATAATCCAGGCTTGACAACTTTTAAATGTGAAACTTAGATAATAATAATTGGATAAGGAGAGATGATTTATTTATTTGTAACACTTTTTCCATTGGATTTTGATGGAGTTGTGTTAGACCTGTGTGTGTGTGTGTGTGTGTGTGTGTGTGTGTCACCCCCCTGGATGTACTAATGAAATGCGTGAGCACAGGAGCTGATAATAATTGTGGCTTTAGCTCATTACAGCTCCCAGTAATTTGGAGTCATCGGGGTTGGGGGGCTCGGGTGGGTTGGGGGGCTCGGGTAGGTGGGAGGGATTTGTGGTCCAGCATGCAAGCCGCATAACTGCAGCAACGCCTGGCTTAAGACCCTGATGGGTGAGATGAAATATCACTGTTGAAAATTAAAAGGTCCCAGTGTCAAAATAATTCATGCTACGCACATCTCCCATCCCTGATGAAATATATGATATCAGGATTAAGGAGGATAATAAAAGCGATCAGGCTAGAGTTAAACTGTTTCAGCAGTGGAGACGTTCATTTTGTCAACGTCGAGCACACTGGATTAAAGGGTCAAGATTTGCACGCAAGAGTGTGTCTGTTTTTCTGCCGGGGTGGGGGTTGGGGAAGCTCCGGGGGAACTCAATATCCCACCTGTGATTTGAATATTCAGCTATAATTGTCCTAAAACGTCCCATCAGTGGATCTGCCGGACACCATTACGGCTCCACAATATGGTGTGACATTCAAATTCCCCCCAAATGACAGGTTATTAGAAGGCGAGAGCAGGCGGCATATAATTAAGCACCATAACTTTGACCTGGAATGGGAAGTGATGGCAGGGTTGTAATGGAGGGAAATGAAACAGGCGCTTGGTTGAAGCGGTCGGGTGGCCGGAGTTCCCCTGCGATCAGCGAGGATTATTTTACACTCGCTCTCGCTGGGTTTATCTTTGTAACGGCCTGTCATAAAGATGTTAGGACGGCACTGAGATTTCTGACCGTTTCACTCTGAGGTTACGAGGATCATCTCGCAGCCTGTCTGATCACACTGGACATGGTGAACGGCCTGTCTGGGGCAAAGCACTCACGGCATAATCGAGTCTGATTTCTGAGAGCTCTGGGTGGACTTGATGTGGAGAAATTTGCTGACCAAAAAGGAAGAAAGTAAAATGATTTAGTAAGAATTTACAAACAAAAAGAAGGAACTTTTTGCCCAAAGTGTTGATGTTGCATTCTGACCTTTTTTTGCTATACTTTGAGATTATAAAAAATGGAACCGATACTTTTTCTCGCTGTTTTTACACAATATAACCTGTGGCATCAAAGTGAAAGGAATCATGAAATCATCATCATTATACTACTAATAGTTTATGGTAAAGTAATCATTGCTTTCTAATGATCTCCAGAACAAAGTTGGGGGAAGGCAGGAGTTTCCTCACAGTACCGTTCAGAGTAAGAAAATACATGGCATCATACAGATTGTGTAGATTGGGCCAGCACCCCAAACTGGATTACCAAACCTGGAGGATAATGATCAGTGAATCTACCAAGAGATCAGTAGCAACTCAGAACGACTTACAAGACTTTGTGGCTGAGATTGGTCGGTCTGTGCGTGTGACAACAATCTCACAAGCTTTAGCAAAAGCTGGCCTGTTTTTGCTCTTCAGATGTGGCGAAAGGTTTTTTGATCAGATGTGATTGAACTTTTTGGACGGCAGTCCAAGCATACTTGGAAATCCAACACAGCACACCAAAAAACATGTGAAAGTGGAAACATTGTTGTGTGGGAGGATTGTTGTGCAAAATGGATGGTACACCAGAATTTTCTTTAGGAAAACTTGGCAATTTGTTAGACAGTTGACGATGTTCTGGTTGTTCACCCTGAGATATGTCCTTGAGTGGCTGAATGCAATGAGGAAGAGAGCAGGCCGTTGCCCCTAAACAAGAATTTTGCTCATCTTGAACACTTTTCCAACCTGGTATTCATATATGGTATTGGTTTTTAATTGTGAAGACATTTTCAGATAAGTTACCCACATATTCTCATATATTCCACATATTCTCATTACAGGTATTACAGTTTAACGACGGCATAACATTCTGTGAAACAGGTTGTTGATCGATATGGACATTACCGTAGTCACACACTTTTTATGCTGTAATAAGACAAAGCTACAGTTAGTGGAACACTACTATCTACACAGCATCTGAAAGCTAAACTGTTCATCACTTCCTCCGAGAAATAAACAACACTACTTACAAGAACACATTAACGAACACACACACACTGAAAACCAAAACACACTCTTGTAGTGTAGAGTATAAACTCCATTTTAAATCCTTTTCCCTAACATTATCCACTGTCCAAAAAAGTAAAAACATCAGAGTATGAAATAATGCAGTAAGTGTATACACATGCAAAACCTTTTTTAGGGCTGCAACATAGGACAGTTTTTTATTTTCTAATATAATTTGTTATAAGGGGCAGCACAGGGGCTCTGTGGGTAGCACCGCTGCCTCACAGCAAGAAGGTACCGGTTTAATCCCAGGGTGGTGCGGTCTGGGTTCTTTCTGTGTAGAGTCTGCATGTCCTCCCCGTGTCTGCGTGGGTTTACTCTGGGGACTCTGGTTTCTTCCCACAGTCCAAAGACGTGTATTAGGCTAATTGGAGCCTTTGAAGTAGCCCTTAGTGCGTGATTACCACATGGGCTGTGGTAGCCTAGCAGTTAAGGTACTTGCCTCTTGACCAGAAGGTCCAGGGTTCAAATCCCACCTCTGCCAAGCTGCCACAGTTGGGCCCTTGAGCAAGGCCCTTAACCCACCATTGCTTGGATTGTAAGAGCTGTAAGTCGCTCTGGATAAGAGTGTCTGCTCAATGCCGTAATGTGTGTTTGTGTGTGCGCCCCTTTGATGGATTGGTGCTCCGTCTAGGGTTGTTCCTGCCCTTGCGCTCAGGGTTGCCGGGTGAGCACCGGCTGACCCGCAAACCAATGTGGATTAAGCGCAAGTTAATGAATGAATGAATAAATTTGTTGTAAGTGTTAAGACCTTAGTCTAGACGGTGCTTAGGCTGTACGTGAATATTGTGTAAAGTTTGAAAAAGACTCGTTTTGATTTTAACCTGAATAATATTAATTAATTTTATTTTCCAGTTAATCCTTGGTCAGGGTTTTATGAAAGCCGGTGCCCACCCAGCGACACAGGGCACAAGGCAGGAACAACCCTATATAGGGCACCAATTTATCATAGAGCACATACACACACAGAATCCAGAAAT
>JAVSBV010000083.1:1459964-1470529 GCA_033117975.1 Parotocinclus spilosoma | reverse complement strand
GTAGCTTCTCACGCTACCTTGTGAGGCTGAATCAAAATCAATACGAGATCTTTAGCTCTGTTAAGGGTGTGTGTGTGTGTGTGTGTGGGGGGGGGGTCCAGATACTTTATTTATTGAGTTATTCTGCTTCCAATGGCTTTGCACTTCAAAAAGGTTTCGTAAAGCACCAGAGTGCTCTTGTTGACTAACTACATTTTAGAAGGGAACCTTTTTAGATGTATTTTTTAAAGGTTCTAGTTAGCACACTGAACACTTTTTCTTCGTGGTTGTTATGAGAATGGGTTTGCAGTGGCCTAATGGTTAAGGTGCTGGACTCTGGACCAGAAGGTCCAGGGTTCAAGTCCTACCTTTACTAAGCTGCCACTGTTGGTTAACTCCTTAACCCACAATTGTTTGCATTGTAGAAATGTATGAATTGCAGGTCGTTCTGGATAAGTGCGTCTGCCAGGTCGTAGATGGGAATTGTTTCAAAAAAAGGTACCAGGTATATATACTGTATATACTGAAGTTAGAGTTCATACATTTGGGTGTACTTTGAGATACAAGTTGATGGTAAGGATAGGTAGGGCTTAATTTGTAAAACATGACTTAAATGAACATCTAGTCCGGGGCGATCCAACAAATAGGCAGGGAGGGAAAAGGTACTGGAACATATAGACACAACAGCACTATAAATGCTTCATCTAATACAGTAAACATCAAAATATAAGACCAGTTTGTCTTTTTTTTACTGTTTCCAAACCTCGCTGTCCAAAATCTCATGCCTAAGTGCGTGCAATCCAAATATGGTTTGGCAGTTCTGGCAGGATCTAGCACAAACAGCAAACAGTTTAGCTTAACTGAGTTGGTTGCTATGGTTATTAGGGTTAAGAGTAGTGTTTATGTGGTTAGGGTAAGGGTTTCATGCATTCATACTATAATACTGAGGTTGGAGTTACGGTTAAATGAGGTTAAGATTAATGTTACTGAATTTGAAGTTAGGGCTAATGAGATAAAGGTTTAATTTAGTGCCATACTGGGCAAGTGGTTTAACTTAATGAGTTTGAAGCAAGAGTTATTAATTAGAGATTAATTTTAGGGTTCGTGGGATTGATGCGCTCAATTTTTGGGAATGTGGATAAAGCTTGGCTTATTGGGGTTGCTGTCGGTGCAGGAAGTTCAGGGTCAGGTGGTTAGGGAAGGTGTTAATGAGGTTCAGGACGAGGTGAGCGTTAGTGTTAATGAGGTTCTTAGGTTTAGGTATATTACTGCTACTAAGGTTAACTAAGGTTAGGTTTAGACACTGCATCATTGAGCATCAGTTATACAGACATAATGGAAATAGACAACAAAATACAGCTGCAATACAAATTTATTTTGTGTGTGTTTGTGAAGCAGAGTGTACATGTGCCTCTCAAAGGGGTATTTCTTCACTCATGCTCATCCGGTGAACAAAAGTCGTTACACAGCTTTGCTCAGGGACTCTGGGGCATCATTTAACGCCACTGAGCTAAAGCAGGCGTCTCATTGGGGTCATGATGGATGCCTGCTAACGAAACAAAGCCAAACACTGCAGGAGATCTCGCACAATGGGTCTTTAACCCCTTCCCACCCCCACATTTAAAGCGCATCGCCAACCACCCATGTTGATTACACAGATTTGTCTATGACAGTCATCTAGGTCATTGTTAAATGCCTAGTAGTAAGAGGAAATCCCTAGAGGATGCAGGCTTGTTTACTGATCAACATGCAGTAAAAATGGACAGTACTGTTCAAAAGTCTTAGGCCACCATTTGATTTGAGTGTTTTAGCAATGTCATAATGGCCGTGCAGAATTATTTCACAGATTATTAGAATACAATTCAATTTGTATGAAGTCTTTAAAACTGAAAAAAGAAAAAGAAAAACAGCCTCCATTGGCCACAGTGACATGTATTTATTGTGACCTCAAAACATCTGGCAGCTTCATTGAGATACCAAGTTCCAGCAAGAACACGAAGATCACAAATCAAGTGACAAGTTTGAACATTTTGGGTTCTAATGTGTGGCACTGTGGTACTGTATATGGTCATTATAGCATCGCTGAAACAACAAATCTAATGGTGGCCTAAGACTTTTCCACAGCATTGTATATGTTAGTAAAAGCTTTTATATACTTTACACAACATGTCTAATCCATAATTTACATTTACGGCATTTAGCAGACGCCCTTATCCAGAGCGACTTTTCAACTGACAATTCATACAGTCTTACAATCCAATCAACTGTGGGTTAAGGGCCTTGCTCAGGGACCTAACTGTGGTAGCTTGGCAGAGGTGGGATTTGAACCCTGGACCTTCAGGTCCATAGGCCAGTACCTTAACTGCTGGGCTACCACAGTCCCCCATAATGCAGGTCTGTGTAGATTACATCAGATTCCACTACAAAAAGCTTTTGAATTGGTTTTGTGTTTAATCACTGGTACGTCATAATAGTTAAAGAATAGCACCAGTGCAAAGGAAAGCTAAGTCAAGCTATTAGGATGTTAAAGAGCTATAATTTCTTACTTAGTTTACGTATCTCCATGGCTTCCCCTCAGGGGTGGAGCCAAACATACAGGGGGTGCATGAGACTTTGTCTGACCTAAATTGCTGAGTTTGTCAAAATAGAGTTTGCAAATGTAAAATAAAATAAAAAAAACACACTTAAAATATGTTTCATAAGCTTATGTTTGATGTTTAGCTGTTTTGAAAAGAGAAGAGAAGAGGAAATAAAAAAAAGCAAAGAAATATAAATGGAAGAGAAAAGGAAAAAGCTATACTTTATGTTATTTTTTTTCAGTAAAGATTTGCAATGAATTACTTTCTACTAGTACTCTGTGTGTTTATGAGCTGGGGGCGCATCATTTAGGTATTTTTAGGGGCGGCTCCAAGGGTATCTGATAGATAAGTAAGATAAACAATACTAAATGATGAAGCTTTTTTTGTGGATTGTAGAAATGAACTGTTCAGCCTTTTTAGAGATTTCTTTAGTAATTTACTTGAAGCCACTCATCTTGTACATAACCCTAATAAGTACAACAAGAATGGGACAAAGAGACTCGACTGGTACTCACAACGACTGACAGCAGAACCACGAGTAAAACTGATGAATCTCCCCATAAGCTCTTGAAGCTTCCCAAATTCTCTTACTAGAAATGACCCAGAATCGGTCCATTTATGTTTGGAGACCACTTGCACTGCATGTGTTATCATGCCGGTCCCTCCAGCAGGTGTGCGGAGGCGGGTGGAGATGCCATGGCGGTGTGCCCGAGCCGGGTAGGAACAGAGGGGGAATCATGAGGAGACTGAAACGGCTGGATTTCTCTGCCACCCTGACGCCTTGGTGCCATGAAGGAGCCCATCATGTGCACCTGATTACATTACTGCCAAGCAGTCTGCGGGAATGAGTGTAATTGCAGCTCATTATGAGCTCTGGAGTGTGACGACGCCTAAAACAGAGATTGCCTTTTTCCCGCCTCAAAACTATAAAGAGGCTACGCATGCCGGCTCCTGCAAGCCCTTGTGTTAAACGAATGAAAGTGGAATCGATCAGACCACATTTCAGTGAGCCGGTTTGTAAAACGAAGCATAAACGTGGGACAAATAAACACAAAAGTGCGAATAACCAAAGCAGAGGCAAAAACCAGCCTGCCTGAAAGGAAAAGCTTGCGTTGGTGTTAAAATGAAAGGCAGACCGTGCTAGCTGTCATGTCATAAAAAAAGGATGCAGTCGGTGAGCACAGACATGATTTCATGGCTAATGATTCTCACACTAATATCACTGGGAGCCGCGGTGAGGATAACCAAGTTTAGCTGTCTTAGCTCAAATGATTCAATTAGGCCAGCTGTCCCCATTTGTCATGGCTCAACTCGCTTTTAAATTACCTTTCCACAGTGCTCATGTGTCTCTGCGTTGGAATGGGCAACCCCGACACTTTCTGAAAAAAGGGCAAAAAACGATATTGAGGGTGAAGTTCTGACGAAAAGGACGAGATAATAATAAGCACATTATCCACTTTGATACTCTGATGCTGGCAATTATGGAGATAAATGTGACTTTTGTTCTCGATCAGCTGTGTTTGGTGGAGGATCCTCAGTGTGAAATAGGGGAAATCCTTCAGGCGTGTCGCACTGATTGGCAAAGATGGAGACGGTCCCGCCATGCACCGATTCCAAAGCTTTTTCTATCTTCAATTAAGTAGTAAGAAAGATTTTAAGGTTAAAATCAGCTGAAAGCAAGGCACTGCTTTGTGAAGATCTCAATAATGTTTTACACGACTAATTGGAATTATGGCTCATTTAGGAATCATTACATATATTATTAATAATTAAGATATAATATATTGATGGAAATAGGCTAAATACTCTTTAATATGGTTAGACAAATTGATATCAAGTAACGTTATCACATTTGATTACTGCTGATAAGACAATATGAGAGGAAAAAAAAAACGGATTGTTTCCGATTTGACAGAGGACTATGCATGCAAAAGCAAGTCTGCAGCTCCAGCTCTGACCTAGACTGACCCAGGCTGATCAGGCATAGTCTAGACGCCAGTGTTGAAGGCTGAAGGCAATGGAAGCTGGTTGAAGGATTGTTTCTTGGTGCTGCTACAGTGACCCCTGGCAGACCTGATGTACTGATATACCACCCAGCTGAAGCCTGTGTTCTCTGAAATAGGCAGACAGAATCAGTTTTAGCATGTGCTGAGCACCTTTTTCCCCTAAATAAAAATAATATAAATATATTTATTTGGTTCCGGCATGTTTCAACAGTGAACTACATTGTATTATTCACTGTGGTAGCCTAGTGGTTAAAATGCTGGACTCTCGACCTGATGGTCCTGGGTTCATTTACATTTACGGAATTTAGCAGACGCCCTTATCCAGAGTGACTTACAACTGATATGCTCTTATAATTCAAACAATGTGGGTTAAGGGCCTTGCTTAAGGATCCAACTGTGGCAGAGGTGGGATTTGAACCCAGGATCTTCAGGTTCCAGAGCCTTAACCGCTAGGCTACCACAGTCCCGTTCAAATGTGTTCAAATCCCACCCCTGCCAAGCTGCAACAGTTGGGTCCTTAAGCAAGTGCCCTTAACCCACCAATGCTTGAATTGGAAGCCTGTCTGGATAAGGGCGTCTGCTAAATGTTGGAAATGCAATGTAATGATTTTATTGTATGGCTTATGCAAAAGGAAGGGTTTGTTTCAAATGCTTTAATTGTTATAGTATTATAAATATATAACAAACCATCACCTTACCTTTTTTAAATAGAACCTTGTGTGAGGGGTGGACAGAAGGGGGTAATTGTTTGGTAGGGGAGTCCATTCTGAAGGCGTTCTAGCCCCTGCCACAAGCCTGCCACAAATATTCATCATGATATGGCATGACTTCTGATACTGTAGGGAAAGTTAGGGATCAATTTCCAAAAACCCAGAACCTAAAGCATCTGAATGGGCGATACATGCAGCATTTGTTTGGAATAAGAGAGTTGAGAGTCATGTCAGGCATTGCAGACAGCTCGGAAATCATCTCCCTTGTTACCACCTTGTCATTGTCGAGAACTTCATGCAGTGACAGCTTAGGCTGTAAGTCCCAATGCCAGCGGCACACTGCCAATGCTATGGTAACTGGCACTGAATATGACACAATTCAGGTCAGTTTTTAATGGTTTGAATTGATGGGATAAGACATGCAGTACTGTGTCAAGGTTTTAAGCATTTCATATTTTTTATTTATATTGTGCTTATTCCTGATTTTATATAGTTTAGTGGTCATTGCACTTTAGTCCTACAGATCCATCTATTTCTCTACATACTGTGTTCTTCCCTTTTACTTTGTTCACTAATGGTCAGGACCAGAACAGATCAGGCACAATTTGGGTAGTGGATCATTCTTAGCATGTGGCGGTGGTGTGTTTGTATGTTGAGCTGCTATGAGAGGATCAGACACAGCAGTGCTGCTGGAGTTGTAAAGGCCCTGACCATTAGAGCAGAGTAAAGGGGACAAACAAAGTATGTAGAGAAACAGATGGTTGACAGACTATAATTGTAGAATAACAAAGTGCTAACAAAAATCTGCGAAGTAGGGACGCTGTAGTTATTGAAGTATTTCGACACTGTTTTAGCGGTAGAACTTGCAGAACGTTTGGGTAACATCGTAGGGTTTGAATAAGTTCAGTCTATCACAATCTTTCACAAACAGCGAACACAAAACCGCAGATAAAAACTTGTCATGTCGGCAAGTAGCGACTCAGGCGGCCGATCCTCTAGTGTTACTTCTCGTTTTTGGTGAGTATTCATCCACTAAGTAAAAACACTATTTTAGTGTTTTTAACTTGAATAATTAATAAACACGCTGAAGTAATGGAATGTTCTCTTTACTTAACACACCATCCATCACTCTCGTATCACACATGCTCCGGCCGTACCGAGCTTACAGCACCAAAATATCTTACACATTGTGTAGCTACAACAGCTATTTACTGTAAATCCTAATATTTTATGATGTATAACATTCCTTTATTGTTAGGATTAATATTTTTTTATACATTTTTCAAAATAAAATTAGTAATTTCGTTAATGTAATAGTTCCGCAAAAACCAGCGAAAGGAAAAATCTGCAATATATTTTTCCCCGTTTATATTTTCTCAAAACCCGCAATGTACCTAATCCGCGAAAGGTGAATTGCGAAGTGGCGATGCACCACTGTACCTGCAGAATTCAAACTGTAAAGTTTTAGTGAATGATGTATATGGTTGCGCACACACCTCCACAGGTCTTCCGATCGATGAGCTGTAGCCCCGGGGTGCAGCCACACTCATAACCTATCACCAAATCACGACAGAGGTGTGAGCAGCCGCCGTTGTTGATCAGACACTCATTTAGATCTGAAATCAAACACAAACAGCAGTCTCCAGTGGTGAACAGAAACATTTACGCACCTACAGAATAATTTTTTTTTTTTTTTTTTTTCCAAATTACCTCGGTTTGTTTATTGTCACTATCGGTATGAATGGGCATTTTGGCAAGATACATCTGTACACAAGTTCATCTTAAGACTAGTCATACGTACACAAAGCTGATTTAGTTTAATCAGTTAACCTAACACGTCTTTGGACTGTGAGAGAAAAGCAAAGTAAACCCCCACGAACATGGGGAGGACATGTAGACTCCACACAGAAAGGACCTAGGCCATACCACTTTAGGATTGAACCCAGGACCTTCTTGCTGTAAATGACTCATTTTAGGGCTGTGAGGTCAAGAGACTGTACTGTGGGCCAAAAGGTCCAGAGTCCTGCCTCTGCCAAGGTGCCACAGTAAATATATTTATCCAAACTAATTCTATGCAGGGGCATTTCTAGGCTACTTGTTATACTGAGGAGCAGAGCTGTATAATAATTTAGCAGTCAAGAAAGATGTCAGCAAATGATTTCCAATAAATCATAAAAGGAACGTTTGCCCACCATCATGCAGTACTCACTTTTGTTGCCGTAAAATAATTTATGTACAATTTATGACTGCTCACTTAAGGTGCGTTTAGAAACGGTAACAGTAGTAATCTAACGCTACAACCAGCCTAAATGACAGTACATTTAAGACTTAATTGTATTTAAATGCAAATTCTTTTGGACTCAATGACTTTTACAGTAATACTTATTCTATTTTGTGATAGAACTGCAACTCGGTGCTGTTAAGAAACACTGCTTGATAGTGTGAAGGTTTTGAGTCTGGTTGACATTGGAAGAATGGAGGAGTGCTGGCACAGCCTTGAACTGCTCCACAAACAGGAATCACACAGGCAGTTAATATTTACTCTGCACAAATACCTCTTACTGCAAACACAATGTCAAATGCTAACAACACAAGATTCGATAAGTCTATTTAATAAGCATCAAGGCTACACAATCCTATATAAAGATGAAATGGAAGGTGGTTATTTTGGTGACTGAACATGACATAAAAACACAGGAACTGATTTGAGAAATACCGCCACTCACTGCATTCTTTTATAGGTTCATCGCTCCAGTCCAGACAGTCTCGAACCTTGTTACAGACTTTGCTCATCTCTATACATTCTCCACTCCGACACTTGAACTTGTCAGGGCCGTGGCACTGAGTTGCTGCAAAAGAGAAGGGACAATGAATGAATTAGCTGTGAATACCACAAACTGTTTACTGATGGCCCTAACAAACTTCTTATTTCAACATTTATAGATAAATACCACCTGCTAAGCAAGTCTGTTTGCTTGGTTTGTTTATTTAAAGTCGCATCAACATCAGCATCAATGGCACAACAGGTAAGACTGCATTGATACTAGTCAGGAATTCACAACGGGCCAACTTAAGGCAGCCATTTAACCTGATGCACGATTTTGCAATGTAGGAAGAAACCAGAGTAATCCCAAGTCCCTGGAGATCTCTGGAGCTGTGAGGTATGCTGCCCCGCTGGCCAACTGACTGAGGGCTAACAGACAATGCATCAGAAGGCTGCTGAACATTCAGAGCAACAACTACCATGTCCAGTCTGGGACAGTGGTGGTACAACAGTAAGGTACCGGTCTATGGACCAGAAGATCCAGAGTTCAAGCAGCAGCACCACCAAGGTGCCTGTTTTGCTCTTAAGCAAGACTTAACCCATGGTTGCTTGGATTGTACATTGCAAGCTTGTATCAACTGTAAGTCAACAAGTGTCTGCCCAATGATTACATGCAAAACGTAGAGAATAGATAATGGACGGTCCCAATACATCTGAGTGACAGAACAGTGGCCACTGTGTCCACGTAGAGAGCGTGGTTTGGTATTGGGGTCAAATGTTGTGATTTGTACAGACAATGCCATGTCAGTCCTTTAAACATCCATTATAAGGAAATGAAGTTGTCTTGTCAGAAAAAGGAAAGGTTTTTTTTTTTTTTTCTATTTGAGGGTAATCACTCATCACATCCAGATGAAGATTAGGCTACAAATACTTTTGTATTTCAACTAGGAAATGTAGCCATATTTCCTGTAATACATTTCTCACAAAAATGGGAAATTAATTTGAGAGCAGTATATTTTACACACACACGCACGCGCGCGCGCACGCACGCACGCACAATAGTTGAAACCTGAAAGCCAGTGGGTTTTTACCAAATTTCTAATCACCCCAAAGAGTGGATGAACTCTATATAGAGCCTGGATTGACCCAATTCAGCACTGACATACATCGGCTCCGACTTGAGCAATACTTGTACATTAATTACTATTACCTAAAATAGACTGGAAATGACTGCTGCTCAAATGGTCTTACAGTTTTCGCAGTTAAGCTCGTCCGTGCCGTCTGTGCAGTCCTGGATGCCGTTGCACTGCCGGCTGGCATGGATACAGCTGCCGTCGTCACACTTAAACTGATCAAGCCGACAGGAGCGAGGAGCTGCAGGAGGGGGAACGGAAAAAACAGCCAGGAGTCACCTTACAGGCTAAAGCATGCAGGAGGGCTGACCTTTAATGGCATGCCACACACATACAAACACTTTCTTATCTACTTGGCATGTGTCCAACGCTGGCACTAGGCCCAGGGCAATGACTGATTTTTAACCTCGCACAGAGTTCACATCCCATCTAACAGCTGTGTGTAGTGTCACATTACAAGCTCAGACTGAATCATTCGGCTGGGGCACCCATGACTTTGCGACGGAGTTAGTAATTAAGTATTTCTTTACCAAAGGTTTAGCGATCAGCGTGAAACGGTATAAGGTCTGCGCGGGTTTTTGTTTCAACAACTATTAAATACTCAGCGTTAAGAGTCAGCTGGATAGTAAAAGCTAAATTTAGAATCTCGAATTGCACAATGTAGCCTACAAATGTATTGCTCGGGGAAAAAGCAATGTGAAGCACACAAGTATATGTTTAACTCACAATAACATACAGTAAATAAAACGAGCAGACTGTCAAACGTCTGATGTAACCGTATAATTAGGCATTTTAATTTGGTGACTCAAAGCATGAAAAGTTTAGAAGGCAACCAAATTAACCCTTCTCTACAAAAGCCTATAATTGTAAAATGGCTATTCCATTATGTACCCCCTCACCTGAGAGCTGTACTTGTATAGCTGTAATCCTGTGCGGGAGTTGTGCAGCAAGATGCGAATGTTCCCAGTTTAGGCTCTGATGGAACTCTGTGGGTGCAAGTGATGTGCTCCTTGGATTGCAGACCCTGACTAATGTTGCAAACCCAGCCTGGGGTGTGAACTGGAAGGATTGCAGCGTAAACTGTGCTTAATATCTAATCAGTCTGGATGGATATAGATATACAGGCTTTAGACAATGAAACTGAAACACCTGGTTTTAGACAAGGCTTTGGCTATAGCAGCCCGGCCGTGTTTATTGACCCTGTGGATCCCGCTGGACAGTTCTGGTGGAAACAGGAGAGTTGAGGTGAACATTTAATTCTGCCGTGATTTGGGCAGCCGTGGTTTTATGTTTTTTGGATACAATCCGGATTAGCAGCCGAACATCCCTTTCAGACAGCTTCCTCTTGCATCCACAGTTAATCCTGTTGGATGTGGTTGGTCGTTCTTGGTGGT
>JAVSBV010000083.1:1413216-1432481 GCA_033117975.1 Parotocinclus spilosoma | reverse complement strand
ATTATATATATATTTATATATATATATATATATATATATATATATATATACGCGTGTGTGCGTGTTTGCATGCACCCATACTCAGTAGGAAGTAACCCAATTTCCTAAATTACATTTTAAGCCCCATTTCTTTCAGCGCACCATCCTGCTGAGTGAAAACTACCTGACCCTGTCTAATACCACAAGGTCTGTACTTATTTTAAAAGAATTGGTCTTTAATAATCAAACACTGACCAAGAAAACCAATTCCTTTGCTCCACAGTCAGGAGAGGGTGCACTGGGATGCCATGTCCTCAGATCCCCTACAGCAAGTAAGTGAGGTCATTAGCAAATTTTCTGATTTGATTGATGTAAATGATACGATTTGTGCTTTACAACTAACTGGGGCACATTTTGGCCCCTGCTTGTCATTACACTCTTTCCTCACTGACCAATCTATCTCTTCGACTTAAATATAGATGAACTTCTGCAGTTATAGTCTGTAAACAGAATTTCATTAGACTATAATCTGATATAACTGCTCGTAAACAAAGAGCAAACAGAGTTGCAACAAACTAAACCTTTCACATGAAAGCAGGAGACCTTTCACATGAAAGCGAAAATGTTAACACTACACTACAGACACAGATAAGAACAAGTGACCAGTGGTAGAAGTCTTTAACTCTTACTCAAATTCTGGCAGATAACAAAATTAGGCTGCAAACGCAAAAAAGCTTGCATTTTATTACACAGTTTCAAAATGAACAAAACAAAAAGTTTGCCTTGTATTACCTGGTTTCGAAACAAGAATTCAGTGTTGCTTTAAACTCAAAAAGCTTGTATTGTTTTGATGCGGTTTCAAACAGGGGACCTTTGACTTGAAAAGCAAAAGTGTTAACCATAAAAAGTATACAGTTTGAGCATAATTTTGTAACATATACTGCAAGTGATGGCTTTGTGCCTCAAAGTATTGGTGTCTTTCCAGTCACAGAGTTTCCCCTACCCAAAACGTCAGATGTTCTAAGTGTACAAAGGTTAGTCCAAAATTATGTTCAAATGTGCAAAACAAATCATGGTGGCTGTCTTAAGCTGAGCTTTGGACAGATGTGCATATAAGATAACGCATTTAACAAAACGCCACACTCAGGACTTTCAAAGATAAAAACACGGGGGGATGATAAGAGCCTTAAATGACAAATATAAGACAATTGGTACAGTGCCACACCCTAAGTACATCAGGTAACACCCCTGGGTGTTTGGTCTGTTACTATGCAGGTATGAGTAACACACACACACACACACACACACACAAGCTCATGTGAGTGGGTGGGCTTGCTGAAAAAGCAGACACACTGGAGCCCTCTTGACTCTAACTAGGAAAGGTTTGGGTTAAAAAGTGAAAAGGAGGACTATTTGTTCTCCAAAACCTCCTCTTGTAGATCTGAATAGCCATGTCACTCCCGCTTAAAAAGGTAAACATGCAAGCAAAAGAGGAACAGAATTGATGTTTTGTCCCCATTTGGCAGGAACACACGGGCAGCCACTTTGCTTGTATTTGGGTCACACACACCGTTCCCAGCTGTTCAGCCGAGTCAGCTGCGCCTCCACTGCGCCCACCAACATCTGCTGCACAAAAACAATCTCCAGCTTTTAGTAGTCGAATGGAGGTTACACCATATGCCAGCAAGCCACTTAGTTTGTGCCATGGGAGCCTGGCTAACACTGGCCGGGGTAACAAAGAGCAGGAGAAGGACGAGGCTCGCTCAGGCCATCAAAGATGGGCCGGCGCGCATCTGCTCAAGGTGCTCAGCATTATCGACGCCTGCTGTATATTAATGCTCCAGAACGGTTTGGTGGCGAGGACTGCTCCAAGGTCCAGATCAGTTTATCCACGCATGCATAAACAAAGCTGTGTGCACGTGCAAGAGAAAACCTGTTCTGCCAGGATGTGTCGGCGGATTGCAAGTCACTTAGAGTTCCACACACAAGCCAGATCAGCGTCCCAAAATAAATGTAGTTTATAAAACTGTTATTACAATGTAACTACAGTCTAAGATTACTCTACAGAGTAATTACTGTCTAATAAATGCACGGCTCGCATGTCAAACAAATCGGAATTCCTACTTAAACATAGTTATGTCACAAAACATCACCACAGTGCTACACAGGGCTATGCTAGCTGCGCTAGGCGGTGCCGGGAAACTTTGTTTTATGTATTGAAAATATTTTGAAAAGCTCAAAAGATCACAGCAAAATGAATCATTCCTTGTTAAATCCTCTCACCATTAACCCAATACAGAATACAGTGTGATGCGCAATTTTCCCATTTAAGACCAATTAAGCTAAGCGATCTGGACTGTACAGGCTGTGCTACAGCTCAATGCACAGAAAGGTGATAATGATGTTTTAATTAAATGTGGGAGCAAAGGGTCCCAAAATGTAGCTTACAGCTAACCATGAAGCAGCCTTTTAGTAAGCATGTAGGCAAGGCCATTACTGTCTCCTGCTTCTGCTTTTTGGGTTTGTGTGGCCCTGAGAGCTTTTCTTCAGGCTAAACGTTCCTCATTAATCAGCCAACGATGAAAAAGTGGCAATGCGTACAACTGTGGGATAGAATTCAACGAGTCAGAGATGCGCTCATGTCACAACGCATTTTAGTCAGAACATACACTACTGTGCAAAAGTCTTAGTTAGCAATTAATTTGATTTGTTGCGATAACACTTTTTGCGAAACACTATTTGTGTTTGATAGTTTCAGATTGATTTGAAGACTGTCAGATTTACTGCCATACATTCGGACAAATCTACAAACCCATGTGGCCAAGGGGGAGACTGACTGTTTCACTTTATGGTTTAAAAAGCAGGGGTGTGGCTAAACGAAACTATGGATTAATAATCCTTGTACTGCGGTACTGATAATAAAGGTACTTTTTCATAAACTCAAGTTAAATCAAAACTTTTCAATTTTATAAAATTATATATATTAAATATATACATTATATTGTGAGTATTACTCTCAGTATTACTACTTCTGACATATATATATATATATATATATATATAAAATAATATGCATTTTATAAAACTATATTGAAAAAAACATATTTTCTAAAGTATTATTTTACTAAGATGAAATTTACGAGATCTTTATAACCATCCTATAATTGCAGAGTTTCATATGTTTGGTTTATTACAAATATCCCTATAAATTCCTCGTTTAAATTAATCCTTAATCAAGCCTTAAAATCCTTAAAATAAATATGTATATATATCCGCATGCTTAAAAAAATTATTGTTTTTATGTTTTATAGGTTGGTCCATATATATATATATATATATATATATATATAAAATAAACACCAGTAAAATAAACTGTTCCCAAAAATGTAGGGGATCCATCCATTCATTATATTCTTCTTAATCCCCATTGGGCCGTGGGGTAGCCACCGGCCACCTGGCAACTCTGAGCGCATGGGCAGGAACAACCCTAGACAGGGTGCCAATCCATCATAGAATACACACAAACACAGTCATACACTAAGGGCCACTTTAGAGACACTAACTAACCTAACACACGTCTTTTGGACTGTGGGAGGAAACCGGAGTACCTGGAGTAAATCATGCATACATGGGGAGGGCATGCAGACTCCACACAAAAATTACCCAGGCCGCTCCACCCTCGGATTGAACTCGGGACCTTCTTGCTGTGAAGCAATAAAAATTATGATTAAATGAATTAATTGACTAATTATTTGAGTAGTATGTGGCTAAAACAAGCCAAAATGGAGTTTTAGTTTTTACCTTATTGTTATAATGTGTAGATCAGACTTTGATGATAAAGTACTTGTTTTATCCCACTTTAATCCTGACTTTAGATCTCATAGGGAAGAGTTGATTATTAGTGCTTTATGTTATTATTCTTGTTAGAGAATATCATTGCTCTCTGGCTTGCAGATCTTTATTCTTCAGTGTTTTGCAGATCTGTGTTAGTTGTTGGATGTCTCTAACATGAGTCAGACTGGAACTCTGACATGTTGTGCACTCCCACTGGTTGTCAGACGAGGGCAGTACAGTAGTGGCTGACTTACAGCCTGTCCTGGATCCTTTCTATCTTATTGGAGAAGGAGTCACTCAGGGCCAGCTCCAATCTGTAAATGAGCAATCCAGTCACTTAGCGTGTTTATGGAGGTCAGTTTCTAATGCAGCATGCTGGTTTTGACTGGTACACAGCTGATAATGAAAGTAACACAGACAAACAAGCTCAGTGATTATGCAAATAGTCCAATGATTATGTTAATTTAGGTTAAGCAGTAGGAAGCTGTGATGAAGTTTCGACATAATTATGAAAATAGTCCAGACCAGTTAAATCAGTGTTGTGATACTGATTTGCATGTTTTTGATTTTTTTAATGCTTCGTGGTGCGTTCTAATTGGGTCAGTGACAAAAAAAGGTTTTTTTTAGATTTTATTAATTCAGGTTTTAAATGAGATTTAATACATACAACAACATCAATAAACATATCTACATTACGTTACAAATTGCAACGGTTATCATATAAATGTATTTAAAGAATGAGCCTTTAAATAAAGCCTGAAATCCAGACTTGTACATGCGGGACATTTCTAAACATATGTGCACATTTAGAAAAATATTATACTAATGCACATATTGTAGAATAAATGAAACCTAATATACTTTTGTCAGTCAAATAAAATCCACTATATATTTTATGTTTTGTGCCACAGTTAATGTAATGACGTCTTAATCTTATCCAAAATGGTCCCATATTCCCTCTTCCTTACTCACTCTGTACATCCTATATAGAAATGTATTTATAATGTACTGTATTGGTAAATAAACTAAACATATTTGCATTTGCTTTTTACTGTGTGACAGCAAATTCAGTCACATAAACACTAAAATATTCCGTTGCACATGAGATACAAGCTTGTATTCTATCTTTTAGTATTAAATAGTGTATACATTTCAAACATATTTCTTATAAGACATCCTAAAGAAGTGTTAGAATTATTTATAATTAATAATATTAATTATCATTACTATAATAATTATAGGGCCTCGCAGCAAGAAGGTCCTTGGTTCAATCCCAGGGTGGGGCGGCCTGGGTCCTTTCTGTGTGGAGTCTGCATGTCCTCCTACAGTCCAAAGACATGCGTGTTAGATTAATTGGTATCTCTAAAGTGGCTCTCATGAATGTGTATTTGTGCCCTACAATGGATTGGCGCCCCATCTAGGGTTGTTCCTGCCCTTGCGCCCAGAGTTGCCAGGTGGCCCACGACCTCGTGTGAATTAAGCGGAAGATAACGAATGAATGAATGAATTAATAATAATAATAATAATTAAAAGTAATAGCAGTAGTAGTATAAAAAGAGTATAAATGTATAGATTCACTTTCCCAGACGTTGTACAGAATTGTGCAAAAGTCTTAGGCCACCATTAGGTTATACATACTATAGTTTATCAATGATTTAATGACCATATATAATTATTTCTCAGTCTCTTTATTAAAATAGAACCAGAAAATACAGGACATTTGTATGCAGTATTACAGAACTGAATGAAACATTTGAAACGTACTGTATTTAGTGTGACCTCCCCTTACATTTGAGCAATAACAGTATGCCAGGTTGACCCTTCCACAGTCCTGATCAAGAAACCACTTTTAGAAGCGGAACAGGGTTAAAAGGCTTACAAAGATTGAAAGATCTACTGAGTGATGAGAACAAGAAATGATGGATCCTGTCATTGATAATATGTTATTTATGGCCAATTTACTGTTGATAAAACAACAAATCTAATGGTGGCTCAAGACTTTTACACAGTACTGTACATTATTAGTACATTATGACTATTTGAATTGATAACATTGGTCTAAAGCATTAAGGCTATCATGCATCACAGTGCTTTTGTATGGAGAGAAAAACTATTTGCTTTGTCTTTCCAGTTGGAGTGTAATTGTTTTGAAGGGGGAGGAGAAGAGGGAGTATGGCTTGAAAGTGTGTTCACAGGGTGGAGCGGTGCCGCTTGCATGAAAAAAAAAGACTCATTTAATGATTTAACGCCTTGAAATCTACATTAAAACTTAAGGAAGGATCTAATATTAATTAGCATGATGTTTTGATGGAGCTGTCCTTTTTTCGTTCTCTGCTCTCCCATATGATCGAGAATTAGGCAAATAACAGGTTTCTTACCTAATCTGAAAGCGTCTTCCCTCATTTGAACAGCACTGCTTCATTTCTGTCGTCAGTGACTTGTAGACTGTGTGTTTAATGTGACTCAGTGCCAGATCCTGGAATGCTGCTCAGTGCCACGAATCATTGGCTTTAATGGTCAGAGGCTCTTCTGAATGATGGCTCTTTATTATCCCATCATCCTTCAGTCTGGGTACCAACAGAGATTCAGGGAGGCTGCATTAGTGGCTAAGGAATATGCTTGGCAGGCATGGTGGGGCAGGACCCAACGCTGTCAGAAGCAGACTAGGGCTCTATGGCACTGCCATCTGCTGCTGAGTGAAGAGAGATGATGAAAGATTCAGGGCCTGCGACTCACTCATCTGTTATCGATTATGCTACAGATGTGCAGGCATCCCGTTCAGAGAGCGACAGGCCAGGAGGGAGATGTGGATAAAGCATACAGTGGATTAGATTCAAAGCCAGGGCACCTGCTAGTCACAAGGAGTGAGGTGGATTTGGCCTGGATCCTGCTCTAAGCTCTTTCTGCACATCCAAATTTAGACTCATTTTCAAGCTTTTTGCAGTATTACATTATAACAGCAGTTATTGTATTATTATTATTATTCTGACATGTAGCACAATACTCTTTCAGTGCTTAAATTAAAATAGATACTCGGGCCAAAATATCAATTCACTTCCTTGCTTTTATTTTCATCATTTAGGTTCCATTTTAGAACATCAAATACAGAATTTTTTTTTTTTTATTCTTTATAAAAGAATTTATAATGTAT
Source organism: Parotocinclus spilosoma (assembly GCA_033117975.1). NCBI lineage: Eukaryota > Metazoa > Chordata > Actinopteri > Siluriformes > Loricariidae > Parotocinclus > Parotocinclus spilosoma. The sequence goes on along the minus strand of JAVSBV010000083.1, from coordinate 1,425,517 downwards.
ATAATGTATTTATATAATGGGATGCAAAGGATGGAACATTATCCATGATGTACATTATTTAAAACAGCTACTTCAAAGCGATACATTTTTTAAGCAATTAAACAAATCTAAGGCCAGTTGTTTGAACAGTCACTTTAATGGTTTACATTTAAATCTCTGCATTAGCTCTTTCCATGCAGTGTGTACACCCATAACTACTTTTTAAAAAAAGTGTACGTTTTCACCATCTGTGGTTTGTCGTGTTAGTTGCACAGTAAAATTATGAATTATAATCACTAGTTACTCTTTAACAAGGTAATTTTGGCAACTTTTTAATTTTCAACAACTTTAACCAACATTAACGCTAACTGCTATCATTAGCAATGCACATTTGCTTGCATTTGATAAAGAGTTCCATACACAATGTTCTTTCACAAATACAAGGTTGTAATGTTGTGCATCTGCTGATTAGAACTGTCAAAATGATCTAATTGACAATACTTTTTAATGCCATTATTTTCTTTTTTCATCTCTTAAGTTGTCCATAATCAGTATCTCCTATAATCTTTGGAAAAAGACTTTTCATATTTTCTATATTTCTGTATATATTTGATGTAAAACATAATAAGATTTTTATCCTAAGACAAAAATGTTATACAATTTATTTATTTTCTGAGTGAAATTCTTAACTCTCTGTATCTGCTCCTAACTTTTATGCTAACCGTCCTGCACATTGAACTTGAAGGAATTTGAACTCTTTGTTCTGGGAATTTGTTTGTTTGACACACACAGACACATGAACTGGTCAAATCTTCCCAAAATCTATTGATTTGGCCATTCCTATAACAAATATTCTATTGTTTTGCTCGAGCCCCTCTTCTCAATGTCCAGCTGAATAAACATAAAAATGAATGTACAGTTCAGATTCAGTTCACAGACATTTTTCTTTAGTGTTTCTTGGTATTATTCAGAAGTTATTATTCCATCAGTGGTGGCTCAATCTCAAAAAACTCAATCTCAAACCATGATACTTCCACCACAATGTTTCCCACAGAAGGGTTTCCTATGCTGGAATCCACTGTTTTCCCCCATAAACATCATTTATAATTTAAACTAGAAATCTATGTCATATTTAGCAAACTGCACACAGAGGAGTGGCTTTCTCATTGCAACCCTTCCATGAATACCTCCGTCGTTCAGTGTTTTATTCATGGTCGACTCATGCACTTTAACAATTTCTAGTGCAAGTCCTTTAGTTGCTTAGAAGTTATTGTGATTTCCTTTGTGACTTTTACACACCTTGCTCTTGCTTTGTTGGTCGACCACTTCTGACGAGGGTAACTCTCTTTAGAGATGGTTTTATAACCTTTTCCAATGTGATGATTATCAATAACTCTCTATTAGCTCTTTCATAAAAAAATAAAAAATAAGAATGAAGCACAACCTTTGTGCTTCAGTCTTATTTTTATTTTTTTTATGTTACCATAGTTTCACCTGAGTAAGATGATACCTGGCACGTCTTTAACAATGACATTTAAAGGTCTTTGTAATTCAATGCTTATCCTTAGACTTACAATTGAAGTACATTATAAATGTATAATAGGTGAAAATGTTAAATTACTGCCAGTGATTATTGTTTATGAAGTGGAACTCCAGTGGAGATCCAAAGAATAGGAATCTAGGACGTTGGCATTTCTGATTTAAGATAAAAAATAATTTTAGTCACCATAGGAAGGATGCAAGATTTTGTAGGCTAAAACTTCAAAATAAAAGTATGGGTGGCATTTAAAAAGCAATTTAAAGTCTTTTTGAAACACAAACAAAACCGCTTACAAAACACTTTTTCCAAAGAGCAGAGGTGACCTTGATAATTAAAGGACAATTTTCAAATGCATTTCTAATTTTCTACCAGATTGAAAAGCTTTATTATCCAATGGCTGACAAAAAAGCCCTCCTCTGAATGGTTTTTGACTCTTGGGCTTCCACAAAACTGGTCATGAATGCACGAACCATCTGTTTCTCTGGCCAGCTTTCAGCACGAGCATGGCGGAGGCAGCTGCCGGAGCGCCGGTGCTCTCAATGACGATCCACGCAACCTTTGTTTGCCTCGCAAAGAGCTTTGTGCGCACCAGTCAGGGTGAGCTGCGAAAGTGAAGGGTGGAAAAAGCATGAACGAGTGGGAATTTTGTGGCGTTGTGCACCTTCCAGTGGGCACAGTGGGTGAGAATTTTGCAATGCCAGAGATTTGTGGTGTTTGCCAGTGGGCTAGAGTAGAGGTGAGAGCAGCCAGAGGGCCAAAGACAGACAGACAGAGAGGGAAGAATCCAAGGGGGGGCTGAGTAAGGGGAGGGCATTACACATTTAAAATATAATCATGTCCTGGCAGCCGAAACACAATCTGCCTGCATATTTCCAAATTAAAAAAAGGCCAGCATCAGGGAGGCCAAGCATATTGGAGCGTAATTCAATTCTTATCATGCTCAGTCCGTACCTCCAGTGTCTCCCTGCTTTATTGGTTCCTCTGATTTTTCTTCGTCACACCGTGAAATATCACTTTGATTTTCTATCACTGCTCCATACACTGTGATACACCCCGCTGTACTGGCTATCGCCGTGACCTAATTGCATAAATTTGCCTAGCCAGTGCACTTGACCGGAACGTAAAAACAAGATCAATCTGTCTGGATCTGCCTTTGTGTAATCACTTTTGTTCCAGATCCCTAATAAACAAATATTGCATGATATAGATCCTTCGGCTGATTTAAATGAAACGATTTTGTGATATAAAAAGAGGTGAAAGAACTACACAGGTTTTTTATTTTTATTACTAAAATGACTAATGTGATTAAATAAATACTAAAGTCAATGTTTTTATGCATGCTCAATCTAAAGTCAAAAGTGAACATAGTTAATGCAGCAAGGCAAAGACCATAGTCGCTCTAGAAAAAATGGTTCAAGAAGAATAAAGTTGCTTTTGAAATGGTCAAGTCAGGAGATTTTGTGGAAATAACTGATCTAAGTAGTGACCCATAATTCCCCAGAGCAATATCAGTGTGTTAGACTGATCTAAAGGTTAGAAGAAGGGTTCATTTACAGTTATTGTTTAAGAAAGCAAAGGGGCACATACTTTAGTCACTCACATATATGTAATATTGGATTATTTTGCCCAAAAAATAAATAACCACATATAGTTGGTCTCATTTGTTTAACTGGCAAATCCTATTAAATACGTGTAATGTTATTCGCTTATTTGGACCAAAATTCCGCTTAATCGAACCAATGGACATGTACAGTATGTAATATCCGTGAAGAAACTCTTCATCTCTACCCGAAAACTTCAGAGTTTCTCCCCAGCCCTCTACTGCCACCTACAGGTCTTTGCCTAACATTTCTATTTACTTCAAAAAAATAAGCCACAAGTCACCACTTAGCCACAGCTAAAGTGCGTCAGATCACACTGGATAAGTTCTTCAAACATTGACTGGAATTAAAAAAACAACTTGTTTTTTATAGTATTATGCTTCAGTACCTATACATTGTGTTGTAGATCGTTTTGAAAAACTTGTTAGCAAATTAATTTTTTAATGAACAAAGTAGCTCTTGTTTGTACGTTCGCTATACGTGTAAATGTGAATGTGTAAATGATTTTATACTGATGTTTTATTACAAATAAAATTTGTATTGTCATAAATCTGTAAAACAGTTGCTATCTGGCTAAATATGCAATTTTGCCTAATAATTAGAATGCTCTGGTGGAGCACCGATGCAGGCACCAAGGTTTGAAAGTTCTGCTCAGCTTGGCATCAAATACAGACAGGGCTGACTGTGTGTAAAGGGAAGGAGGTTGATGAGCAGGATTATGCCCTGACATTTACAACAGTGACCCCTGTTGGCTCTGATGGACTTCTGTAATAGCTAGTTAGTTGGGTTCTTCCAATTTGGTTGCTGCTTGGTTCCCATTTTGGGCTTCAGGAATACATAAAGGAACTATTTAAATTCCTCTGTTTTCATCCAGGGGATGATCACCCTGATCAGGGTACTCCCTATCAGACAATTGTGACTGCTAAACTTATTTTCATTTGCTCTAAAATTATTCTTTTTCCATTGCTTTGATAATAATTCAATTTTTACTGGTTATTTCATTTTCTACAACCAGTGTGTGTGAACATTCGAGCAAAGCTGGCTTATTTAAGTACATATTATAAAATGTAATAGGATGCATATTTCTATTTTCATTGAAATGATATTTTTGCATCCCGATAACTTCTCGATTATTTGTACATGTTTGTGCGATTTGTGGTCTTCGCCTTTTCTGAGCACATTTCTCGAAGCTCAAAGACTAAATGTGAGTAAGTGTGATCCTACTCTGATCGCTGCTAATAGTTTCAGCCGGTTACTATAATCGAGATTGGCAGGCAGTTCTTCTCGTAGCAGCCCCTCATATCTGTGCATGGCTCCTGCTGGTAAAAGGGAGATTTTAGCAGGAAACAGTTGTGTGCTTTCACACATGGGTCCGAGCGTGATGCTTTTGTGTAGCCTCGGGGAGCCGAGACTCCTCTGCGTGGCACGAGTCAGACAAGATTAGTGCTGATGGCTTTGTGATGTGGACAAATTGTCACTGAGGGCAGTTTAGGAGCTCGGAAGTGAAAGTCAAAGTGCCGCAGACCTTGTTAGGGCTAATTCTGTCCTCTGTCTTCTGTCTGCAAGACTGTGGGCGATGCGTGCCTGGTGTGTTTGGAGCTCAAGATGAGGGAAATGTCCTCTGGTGGGATACTCTGGGAAGTACCTAGGAGGAAAGGGGACTGTATCAATAATCAGATAAGTGCAGCAGGTTTATTTCTTCCATAGCATTCTTCTTTAGAGGTGAAGCTACTTAGATTTTATAAATTACATTTTCCAGTAGCAACGATCACCTTTTAAACACATAAACACATAGGTTTATACTTTTTTAATACGTCGTTATCAAAGTCATTTCAATTGTGAATAATGGGCTATAAATACCTAACACAATGTCACGCTACAGTTACCAATGGATGGTAATGAATTATGAAGTCTGAGGTCTTAACAATTATAAAAGCAAATAAAAATATACCTTATATACAGTCCATTGAATTTTTCATTCGAATTACAGAAAACTAGCAAACACGAGCAAATGCGACACATTTACATAATTTAGCAGACACCCTTATCCAAGGTGACCAACGATTGATAGGTTTCTACAATCTAAGCAATTGTGGATTTAAGGGCCTTGTTTATCTGGTTTGCTATCACAGTCCATGGTAATGAAGTGAAGAAAAGGCATGTTTTTGTCACTTTCAGTACATTATTATACATTTATCAAAAGGAAATATTTAAAACATCCCCTAATTTTTGTGAGCTGTGTATATACAACTCGGATTTGCCACTGGTTACTCAGACTGGGAGGCCTGTCTAAACAAACTAAGTGAATGGTGTGCCAAATTCCCAGGTTCCCCATCCACATTGCAAGAAAGGCATCAAGAAATTTGGGCACAACTAAAATTCAGATCATTATTTCCTATGTTTATAGTACAGCACTGTGCAAATGTGCCAGGACACCATTAGATTAGATATGCCGTGTTATATTGACCATATGTACTTATTTCACTCTTTACCAGAATACAACCTGAAAATATAGGATATTTGTATGCAGTGTTAAAAATCTGAAAAAAGCTGACATTTTAAAATAACTTCTAAAAACAGCTTCTATAAACTACAGCGGCAAGTATTTAGCATGACCTCCCCTTCCTTGAACAACAGGAGTATCAGGATGCCAAGTTGACCCTTATACAATCTGATGAAGCAGGAATGATCTTTTTAGAAGGTTCCAGCCAAGAAACCACTTCTTTGAAAGAACAGGGTGAAAAAGTTCAGATATGCTAAAGCTCAGAAAGCTTGGAATGAACTGAATGGGTGATGAATCCAAGGATGAAATGTGTGTTGACAGTTTGTAATATGTGGTCACTATACCATTGCTAAAACAACAAATCCAAAGGTGGTCTAAGACCTTAGAACCCAGCACAAGCGTAATCAAATTTAATACTAAGATTAATTGACAGAATCTTGTTGAAATTCGCAATGAGATGGTCGTCCCCAAATGAAGCCGATAATGCAGTGAGGCACTCGTTCATTCATGATGTGTTGCTTTGTCTTTTACCTTTAAAGTCTCACAATGGCCCATGTGCTTATAGACTGTGTCCTTTGACGGTTAGCACGCTGAGTAAGCATGAGCGTAAACATGGAGCTTCAGCCGAAGCCGGAGAACCATATGGAGAGCTAAATAAAACTCCGATCAAACACAATGATGCCCGCGAATCTTTTGTCATGCATTGGGACCTCTAAAAGCCAGAGGGAGGAGAGAGGAGTTAGATCCCAATAATGAGCTCATGAGGCGTAGGCAAATGAATGTATGGCTCGCTAATGTGGCCCTCTATTGAAACAGGGGAAGTGCCACACTATCGGGGGATTCGCCCAGCTCCCTTTGACGGTTGAGCTTTTTGAAGCTTCGTCGCCTGCCCAGTCCTGTCCTGTAATCAATGACGGAGACAGTTGACAGATTGTCCAAGCTTGCAGCCTTTGTTGCAGGTTGATGAAGTGAAAGCGCTTGGGTGATAGCCAATGAATAAAGATGTTTGAAGCCAATAAATAAAGCTTATAAGGCCATTGGTGTGACCAGCACTATGAAAAGCTTTTTTTTCCAGCATGGAAAAAAATCTGGTGCCTTTGAAGGACTTGTGAAGCCAAAGGCGTCTCATTGCTCAATCAAACAGATTAAGTCAGTCAGACAAGCAGCAATCTGTCCCATTCAATAAAGTTACTTTTGTCATGTGGAACCTCCGAGGGCCTCGTCATGCACGAGGTGAGTTTTTTGCTTTTTCACACCACTGCTTCAAGTGTTACATCATCTATTAAATATTAACTCGTTTCTATTTGCTGGTTTTGTTCTTTCCCATTTTGTGCAGGTCCTCTTAAAGCCTTAAACCGTTTCAAACAGTTGTACTGATTGTAATTTGATAGTTTACATTGTGTTCAAACTAGGAGTGTATTGCCTTTTAAAGTGCTCGCAACCCAGTAATGAGGACATCTGTTTTCATATGGTCCTTGACACGTAGCACCAGAAATTTGATGTCATCTTGTCCAAACTCCTCCATCGCTGGCAGACGCCGTTAGATTCTCTGATTGGTTCTGACAAGTCACTGACAGCTCTGGAGGTGATGAGCGCACATGACAAAGGGCAAGCAGAGGCTGAGTGCTGCCAGACAGAACCCACTCCATCCCTCCCGGTCCCTCCCCATTCTTCACAACCCCCAGTTTTGGACTCACCCACCCCCTTGCTTCCCCCCTTGCCCTCCACAACCTCTCCGCACCAACTGACACAAACCAATCAGGCCTTCAACCTCGAACACCTCCCCCACTGCCTCTGTGCTCTCACTTTAACTAGCACGGTGACCCTGCTAGCCACAGTTTCACCACCAATCAACCCCACTGACCATGATCAACTCCACCAACACCACCTTCACTTATCTCACTGATTAGCGTTCCTTAAAAGCTCTTAAGAGATCGTCATCAGCTCTAGATCCTGAACAGTGAATAACTGGTTTAACTTCAGCATCCCTGCATGCAACACATTTCCAATCAGTTAACCCCACCACCAAGACCACCTCCACCACTCCTGACTCATTCCTACAAAACAAATCACTTATCAAATTACAAGGAGGTTCAGTCTTTGAGGTTTCTTGGAGGAACTTGGCAGATCACACGTAATACTTGCCACTGTAGCGTATAAAAATGTACAGATTGTTTTATTAATACAGTGTTCCCTCGCCACTTCACGGTTTACCTTTCGCAGACTCGGTGCATCGCGGGTTTTCAAAAAATATTAATGAAAAAATATATAGCAAATTTTTGCTGTTTCGTGGATTTTTGCGAAACTCGATCTGCACATGCGTAGTACGTGTGGTATAGTTACCGTATACATCGACATGTATTTGATTAACTTTTGCATTAAAAAATCGCAACATTTATAAAAAATATATTACAAATATTATTATTATTCTAACAATAAAGCAATGTTATAAATCATAAAATATTACAATTTACAGAAAATAGCGTATTTACTCAGCGGATGAATACTCCCCAAAAACGAGAAGTAACACTAGTAAGACCGATGCGGCCGCCTGAGTCGCTACTTGCCGATATGACAAGTTTTTATCTGAGGTTTTGTGTTCGCTGTTTGTGAAAGTTTCATTATAGACTGAATTCATTAAAGCCCTACAATGTGACCCAAACGTTTTGCAAGTTCTATGGCTAAAATAGTGTAGAAATACTTATATAAATATAGCGTCCCTACTCCACAGGTTTTTGGTTATCGCGTGTGGTCCTGGAACGTAACCCCGCCCCCCCCAACCCCACCATAAACGAGGTACCACTATACTACACACAAATTTGTATTAAAGACCCTATAACAGTGATATATATATACTGCTCACAATCGTATATCTAATCTAATGGTGACCTAATACTTTTGCACAGTAGCATATTTGTTCTGAAATGTCAAGCCATTTGTGGATTTGGTTAACATCAGACCCCTTCCAGCACCTCAAGGATCACCATTGTGGTTTTGGTGTAGTTTTATGCTGTGTTATCCATGTACCAGACTAGTTAGAGCTCTTCATTCAAAGTATTTCATAATTTTACCTGCTGAACTCAATTATTCCATCATATCCTCTGAAGTGAAGCACCCATTAGCCTTAATTTTGGTTTAGCACAAACATTATGGAGTAATCGCTACGATGCAGCAGGACCACAAATTTTATGGTGAATATAAAGAGGACCACCTGCCATCTGGGGCTACCATGCTGACAGCCAGCGAGCTTTCTTTGACATCAAGTGTTGAACAGATTTTTGGCTTCATTTCATCGTTAGCACTTTTTCATCCCCCGACACATATTTACAACTGTCTTATGCTAACATGACTCGTGTGATGATGATGTTTTTAGTCTGAGCCTGAGGAGCGCATTGGTCTTTAAACATATACTTTAAATCTCACTTTTTTTGCTGAGCGTTTAAACATGGGTATTACAGTAGGTCTGTATTAAACACTACACTAATACAGCGTACATCGTGTGGTACGGAACAATTTAAAAGCTGTGCATGTGGAAAATCAGTTATGTGGCCATGTCCATGACTTCTGACCAAACTGAGACAAAATTCCCAGTGACCAGAGGAAACTGTCAGGCAGTAGCTCTGTTCCTGTATTTAGTTTACTACCTGCCATTTTTGAATGTAATTGGAGTACCCATAAGCTCCTTTACAGGGGCCCTTTGCTATCAAGAGTCCTCTCGTGACATTGTTGCCAGACAGCCGGTCAGTGCTGAATTTACTGCTTATCCTGCTCTTATCATAAATTGATAGAGCTTGTGAGAGTGGGTGGTAATATAGACGTATAAAGCATCCCCTCCCAGCTTGCTCTTCTGTTTAGCCATTGATAGAAGCGCATTGATTCGCCTCTGTCGTTCAGGCTATGAAAATTATAATACGGAACAAAGATTAGACCAAAATTATCGTTCCCGCAGGGCATTAACGCAGAGATGGCAACCCGAGAGAGGAAAAAAAAGCCTTCGGGCCACAAATAATGATAATACATTAGCTTCTACGAGATTGGTATTATTGCTGTACATTATGTATGTTCCATTTCTACGACCTCACACGCTGCAGCCGTGCTGATGGATAGGTAATTATTCTCTGCGCCAATGAACACTTATCAGGCTCACCGCTGTTTATTGCCAAAATGAAGAGCACTTGTCAGTCAAGGTCACCGCTTTGTGTGTCCTTTCTAATAGTTCTTTCACAGTTGTTGAACCTTGCAGGCTGAGCCTTTATGAAGCCTGAGAGTTTCCCTTCCCAAAGGGAGCGCTTTTCTTGATTAATCACGCCACTCAGGCCCACTGGAGCTTTCCTGGATTCAACAGAAAGACAGAGATGATCGCATGGATGAAGCTCTCACTTTTACTAAGGCAAAATATGCAAGCTCACCTCTTCTGAGCATTTCGTGTTTATACTGCGCCTATGAGAACCTGTTCAAAACTCGAGGGCTGCAAAAGCCTGCATGAATAAATGGGTTCCACCAGCCAGTGCTGACGCATTATGTGTGGTGCTCAGTGCAGGACACACACTGGCCTTAAGACAAAAGCATATTCTTGTTGCCTCTCTGCCTTAAGCCTTTAATATTCGTCCTTGCTTCTTCCTGGTGAGATTCTGCTCTATATCATAGGAGCACTGGGGCAAATTGACTCATTCAGCCTTGTTAGGTAAAATCGCCTCTGCCGTCCTAACTGTCGTATTTAGTTTGCGTTACATAAACAAATGCTCAGAAAGCTAGCCACTAGCAGTGTGATGCTCTCCTTCTTAAAGCAATGAGATGCTTATCTTGCTTTGTGGTCAACATGATATTATATATTTTAAAGTACGTTCTGACAGATACAGAGGCCACACCCCTTCACTAATACTACACAGGGGCTGAGAGGCAATGTGAGAGTCCCATTTAGCCACAATGACTTTACTGGGATTGACAGATGTATAGAGGACACGCCGCTTTTACTAGCACTGGCAAACGTCCCTAACTAGCCATCTTTTCAGAGTAAACCCACAAACACATGGGAAGGGCATGCAACCTCCACACAGGTGGAGTCCGAGCTTGGGATTGAACCTGCAATTTCTGGAGGCAACTACAGTAACCATTAGCATCACAATGCTGCCTACCTGTGTTTTATATCCTAGTGTTAAAGGGGTAAGCCTGAATGGATCCAAGTTATACTAAAAGCATCTTAAATCTATCTTACGAAAGCACAAATTCCTGATCCCCATTCTCTTGCCATGTCATCAGTACTCTGTACTGAAATGCTGTTGTCAGAGATTCGTTCTGTCTTCACATTTTATTGAAGCAGACAGGGACTGAACGTCATCACAGTGGCAGCTCCTTATCTGATTTGTATACCAGTATTTCAGAGTCATTTCCTTTAAACCCCCGCCCCATATAGACTACTTTCATGACTTGTAGAAATGAACAGTTCTGTCTCTAGCTTACATCTCAGTGCTGACATGAGTCATTTTGATCTACTAAGTTTTCTGTTGCTTGTGTGAGTTTCTTTCCCGGGGCTTCGTCTTTGCAGACGTGGCGAGCCGTCATTTCGTTACTCCAAGTGACAGGGGTGACAGTCAGCGGTTATGACAGGTGCTGCTGCGGAGCCTGACAAATATGACTCCAGGTAAATTGAATGAGTGTGTAAAGCACAGATAATATAAATGTACCAGCTTTAATACTGTATAGTTTACAGTTATTCAGTGTATTATACATATACGGTGCTGTGCAAAAGTCTTAGGCCACCATTAGATTAGATATATCACTGCTATACCAATGGTGTAATGCCCATATATAATTATCTATCAGCCCTTTTATTAGAGTATAACCAGAAAATACAGGACAGGGTACACCAAATTGGCCCGGTCTGAAGGCGCTTAATCGTAAACGGTCATTTTTGGAATGATAGCAGACAAAAAAACTATTTAGAAAGGAAAACAGAGTGAAAATGGTAAGATATGCCAAAGCTCACAAATATCACAAAGAGAAAAGATTAGTGGGACAGAGTTTTATAAATAAAGTCTAATAGTGGCCTAAGACTTTTGCACAGTACTTTATATTCATAGATTTGAATACAGTTCTTATGAAAACATCTGGGCAGAGAGTGAAATGTCAAGTTTTAAATTTTTTTTCTTTGTTTATTGAAAAGAATGAGCACATTTACTGCAATTGAGGCCAAAACAAAATAAAACTAGTGAAAATGCTTCTGTTTTGCATTTAGAAAAGTCTGAATTGATTAGTATTTGGTATGTTCCCCCCTTTTCTGTAATGACAACGTACAAAATCCGATGGACCATGTCATCCAGAATGATTTAATAATATTCTAAAAACACATTATGGTGTTATTATTGAATACTTGCCTAAAATGCCCCCATAAAAGCTCAGTAAGATTAAGGTCAGGTGACTGCAGGAATGAGAACATCCTGATGTTTTGTGTCTTCAAGTAGACCAGTTGTTGTAAAGCTCTGAGCTGTGGTTGTCCTGATCCTGCTGCAGTAGGAATCCTTCTCCAGAAAGATCCAGTCCAGTATCTTCACTAATTTTCCCTGCTCTAAGGGGGCCACTATCATAATTAATAACGATTGAATTACATTTACATTTACAGCATTTAGCAGACGCCCTTATCCAGAGCGACTTACAACTCATACAGTCTTACAATTCAAG
>JAVSBV010000083.1:1400404-1413116 GCA_033117975.1 Parotocinclus spilosoma | reverse complement strand
ACACAGACACACACACAGACACACACACAGACACACACACAGACACACACACAGACACACACACAGACACACACACAAATTCAGCACAGTGTACGACAAAGATTTTATGTCCTAACAAAGGTCCCACACAAACACACACTCTCACTGTCTCTATTCTATTAATATGTGCTTAACTGACAAGATACCATTGTATTCCTGACAATCTGGTGGTTCCTTTTCTGTAATAAAAACTTTGTGGGCAAGTTGTGCCTCTAACCAAATACTTTACCTGCAGAGCCTTACTTATGGCTCAAAGACATCTGGGTGTATATTAAATAAACAAACTGTCACCTTCAAGCAGAAGCAGAGCAGCATCAGCACAGTCTCCATCCATAGATTCACCGCCACACACCAGCCTCTCTCTGGACAGCTTTCCCTGCTTAGTTTTCCCCCAGAAACGCATCCTGCCCCGAACCCTGTCAACAAACACTTAAGGGTTACATAAGGGTCACGGGACAGCACAGACCGCTGTTCTCTAGCACTGGCAGTGAGACAATCCCTCGTCTGACCTTCCCTCCCTCAGACAGCGTAATGTATTTGTGCAGCACATGGTTCGGCCGGCAGCATCACGTAGCTTTAAACACAAGACTGGGCTAATGCATTAGATTGCTAATGGTAAATGGTAAAAATGTGGTCAAAAGTCAAGTTAGAGTCAAAATACAATAACATTTGTAAGTAATCCTGACTAACTACACAAAATAATGTGACTGCTCGTAATTTACCTAAATCGATTGACAGCACCAATAAAGCATTGTTTTAGGAAGTTTGATTGTATAAAGACCTTCCATCTCCGTGTGAATTCTTTCTCAGGGAGTCGCTTTTGCCAAGGTCCCCAGAAGACACGGCTTTTTGCAGATGCTTCCGGTCCTCTGTGGATGTGGATGGCTAAAAGTGACGAAACAAATTATTTGAAAAGATCAGAGCTCAGTCATTTGCACTTTTAGTGTCTCAAGCATGTATTAAACATCAGATGTGATTTTAAAGATTTTAAAAGACCGTAAATGAAATTACATATAAAATAAAAAGGCTGAAACAGAAGACAAGTGAAAGTCGATGAGCATCTACAGGCTGAGGGGAAAGCTGAAAAGCCCATAGACTTCCTGCATCTGCCGCTGAAAAGAAACTCTACAGGAGAGAAGCTGCTACCTAGAGCATGCAGTGGCCATTGCCTTAATCTCATCGATGAGTAGAAGCTCTGGTTTATAAAGGTTCAGACTGTCGAATGAAGGCAACCCAGAGCTGGCGTCGCTGTTACGGTCATATTTAGCGGAATAACCAGAATGCAAAGGGTTGTGTGGGTTAAAACGAGAAATCAGAAAGGGGAAAGACACTCCTGAGAGGCACCGTCCTCATCTGTTTGTTTAAAATGTGGTCACCTTCAGCACAACAACGTCGAGGTAGGCGGTATGTCCGAAAGCAACCTCCACATGAATGGCATGTGTGCGCCAAATGTTACTTTCTTGGGTGTAATGCAATTTCAAAATCGCAGGAAATGTATTTAAATGTGTGTGTGTCTTACATTTTTTTAAATGCCATAAGTCTAAATACCTTTCACTTTGTATAAATAGAAAAGTACTAACAAAAAAAACCGCACACACGCGATGCCCTTTTATTTCAGAAACAAAAGGGAAAATTACATATCTGAATAACCCAGCTAGTAATGAGTGAAGGGACCTATATATGAGGGCACCATCTTCAAAGGCACCATATTGGATCAACAGCAAGTTTTCCCAAAACAGGAAAGTGGTCATGTAGCATATCAAATAAGACTAGAATCGATCAGAAGTTAATTGCCGCAATCAGATTTGCAATATCTCTTGTGGTTCAAAAGTTATCACACAAAGTTCAAAACCTTTGTTGTGTGTCACAGGTAACTGAAGATGGAATGACACTTCTGATGTCTGGGGAACGCAGCTACCGTATCCTAGCCACAGACTTTTACAACCGACACCCAGAAAGATCATTAATTTCACACAGCACTGTTACATCCCTCATAACCAAAGTCAGAGAAACCAGGTCTGTAGACGACAAGCAACGTAGTGTGAAACCTCAATACTGGTTTTGGTAGCGTTTGGGAAAAGGTCAGAACGTATCCTGTGACTTTTGACTCACTCCGTATATAAATACACTTCAAACAAATTAGGGGACGTTTCTTTATGGGATATTATACTTTGAAGTATTCTCTAGCTTTTGTTAGCAGACAGATAACATTCACAAAAAAATTTATTTGATTTCAGCAACTCCTGGGTGCAACATTTTTTGTCAACGAGTGCATTAAAAGGGTGTCGTTCTGGTACCGCCATCATGGAAGGCACAAAGAAAAGTTGTGAGGCAGTACACAAGAACTTTCTAGAAAGACAAGAACCCAAAAACTACCCTCTGGCTTCCTTTGTAAAAGGACTTTCAGATTTGAATGCGTTTTCTCAATACGAGGTTAGGTCAAAATCGTTGGGAGTATTTCTTTACTCCACATTCCAGAGTATCAACAGGACTAGCGCTGCAGATGAGGACAGGTTTCAGAAGTGTTTTCCAGAAAGTCTACAGCTCTGAGTGGTGAGAACAGAGGGCTATGAGGAGGTTAACTGCAGAGACAGTCCACGCTGCTGCCTGAAGCACCATAAGAGACCTGCTTTAGGGAGCGCAGTCCCTTTAATTACCATTTCAGAGTCACTGTGACAATCGTCTAGTGGCCCGCCCTCTGAGTCCTGCTTGGGGAGGGTTGGGCCAGGAGACAGAGGAGAGCCATCGTACTCGTCCTCCTCTGACTCCCCCTCCCCGGGAGGATTTGAGCCGCGGGTCAGGAAGTCCGAGCGCGTCCGCGCCATGCGGGCTTTTTTGTGACCTGGTCTGCCAACCTGGTCAATTAGACAATAGAAAGACAAGTAAAAATGCTTCTGTGAAAATCCACCATCAACAAGCGGCTGCTCCAGGATTCTGAAAAAAAATTCTTACTTAAAAAAGACACAAGTAACATAACACGCTTGCAAATAAACCACCCTGTTCACTACAATGCTGTTTATCCAGGTGTAAGCATGCCCTGGAAGGGACAGGGGTGTTCCTCAGACCCCTGAGCAGAACCTGTCTGCATCTGACATGCAACCTACCGGTACTCGAACCCAGGTCATGTTGCATCCGTGTATTCCAGCTTCCATTCCAGATCTTCTCATACCTTCCACGCATTTGTAATACGCTTGCTTAATTACATCATCTACTATTTGAACTCTACATCTAAAGAGGTCATGGAAAAGCCAGAATTTGTGTGTGGGGACTGTGGTAGCCTAGCGGTTAAGATACTGGCCTCTGGACCAGAAGGTCCAGGGTCCCACCTCTGCCAAGCTGCCACTGTTGGGTCCTTGAGCAAGACCCTTAACGCACAATTGCTTGGGTTGTAAGACTGTATAAGTTGTAAGTCGCTCTGGATAAGGGTGTCTGCTAAATACTGTAAATGTAAATGTGTGGGCACCAGGTTCGAGCCATCATTCTCCTGCATTCACCTCTGGAAAGACCTTAATATTTCAGTGCATCTCTGGTTCCAAAGAGCATTTACTAATCTACAGTTCTTACCTCACGACCTTTCTGAGGCTTTGGTGATTTGATGACTTCTTTCTGAACTTCCTCTGACTTCCTCGGACTTTGGACCCTTTCAAGTCTGCAAAGAAATTGGCTGTAAAGGATCTGCTAGTTTTAATACGCAACACAATGCAATTCAAAGAATAACACTTACTTTAAGATAGCAGACTTGTCTTTGGGGGAGAAAAATATGTTTCCAGGCCTCTCAGTCATGCTGAGCTGGATACCTGAAGCTGGAGGTTTCTTATGGCCATTCCTTCTGGCACCTCCTTCCTGGATCCCCAAGGTGAGTTTTGGGGACCATCCTTCTGGCACGTTAGGTCTGTCCTTTGGTTTTTCTTTTACAGAAGTTGAATCTGGTTGGATACGGATTTGTCGGGGGAAGTTGAGATCGGGTTCCGGCTGGGCTATGGGAGCGGTGATGAGGGAGCTGGTTCTGTGTGCTGATCTTTCTAGCCTACCCTGTTCGATCTTCTGCAAGGCTTCATCTCGTTGCTTTTCGAACATCTCCCTCTCGTACTGCGCAAAGTGTTTGCGTTGTTTCTCTAGAATCTCTTTCTGCTGGCGGATCTGCTCCATCATCTCCTTTTCATCCTGCTGCCGCTGGTGCTTCTGCCGCTCCTGTTTCTCCTCGTTCAGCTTCTCGAGCTTCTCAATCATGGTCCGATTGGGGCTTGCTCCTTCTCCTGGGCTGGGCGGTTCACTGGTTTGAGCTGAACTGTCTCGAACTTCGGGTGTTTTAAGATCCGTTTCGAAGGACGTTTCCTTTTGCATGCTAATAACCACCACTACCGGTTTGCGTAAAGACTCCCTCTTGTCCTTCGAAGGTTTTCCAAGGCTCCGAGACGAGTCCATACTGGGTTTGATAAAAATAGAGTTGCCCTCACTTTGAGGGATGTAGAAAGTCGGGAGAGAATTCTCCAGTTTTGGCAGAAGGTCAGCTTTGAGACTGTTAGAAATCATGTCCTCTTTGAGGGATTCAGGAGAAAGTGGAGGCTTGGGGAACAGGAGGCCATGCTGGTTTGGTGCTATAGAAGATATAGAGCCATGGTCCTGCACTCTGTCTTTGCCAAAGTCATCCATACAAACCAGCTCAAAGCTTTGTTTAGAGCTCTGGCTATCAGGAGTGCCCTGAGGGGAGACGGCACCCTCACTGGCAAGCTCCATGGACCAGCGCTTCTCCTCGGATGGAGACGTTCCTCCTGTGGAACGCACCTTGAGGAGTTCCAGGCTAAACTTGGCCTGCTCTAGCTCTCGCATTCGCCGGCTCTCTCTTTTGGCCCGTGTCTTCAGGTTGGAGTCGTCTAACGTCCGCGTTTTCTCCCTGATCACCACTTGAGCCAGCAAATCTGTCTCTTTGTCCCTCTGATCCCATGGTGTTTCCACTTCGCTGGTCGCGTCACGCTCCTCAGCTGAGCGATTCTCCCGGGTACTCACGTCCAGTCCCATGACTGTTTGACCGTTCAGCAGCTGAGCATCATTCAACTTCTGTTTTCTCAGTTCTCTGAATCTAAACGTTTCCAAAGAATTGAAAAGGATTTATTATTTAAAAAAAAGCACTTTTCTGGATACTGCACTACTATAGGTCGTTCAGCATGGCATTCTAAAGCAGTTCTCAGCTTCTTCCACACTGCTGTTATATAGCACTGGTGTGATTGTGTAGAGGAAGCAATGAGTGAGCAGATTTCTGCTTGACTGACTACCAGTAAGATCCAAGCACGAACGAGCTTAGCTCGTGGATTGGACTGATCCAGGCTATTTTAGAAGTTCAGAAATGCCTGCATTATTAAGCAACGTGTCGAAACAAAGCAGCCCTCTGTAGTAAGAGCATTAACTCACCTCTGCCTCGCCAAATAGCCTTGACATGCTGCCTGGAACTGGCTGATTAGGTGACGTAGTTGGAGGTAGTGCTCTCTGACCCTGTAGCATCTCCAGGCAGCCTGGATAGTGAGTGCGGCTCGGGCGCGTCTGTAGCAGCACAGCCTCCAGTTCCTCTGAACGACCAATGCTGCCTCCCTCCACAGCAGGAACCTGCGGCGCTCCTGGAACCGTCTCCAAGTTGACTGAATACACACTGCCGCCACCTGCTGGACGTTATAATCATACTTGAGTTGTTCGTCCTTTTGCCTGGCTTGGCTCCTCCGCCACCAGTCCTGTATACAAACAGAAAAACAACAAGTCGGGTGAGAAAACCTCTATCCGGCCTAAACTTTGATTCTTAAGCTCCAGAACCATCAGTTGTTAGGATTGTAAGTCTTGAGTGTTTTATTCAAAATGAGCAAGAAAGATCAAAACATAGGAGCTCTACAG
This sequence comes from Parotocinclus spilosoma, assembly GCA_033117975.1. Classification (NCBI taxonomy): domain Eukaryota; kingdom Metazoa; phylum Chordata; class Actinopteri; order Siluriformes; family Loricariidae; genus Parotocinclus; species Parotocinclus spilosoma. The sequence continues at coordinate 1,407,197 of JAVSBV010000083.1, read as the reverse complement.
AAATCATGTGTTACGTATATCCTCATAACCCTAAAACGACCCGCCTCCAAGCACAGCCTAGATGTTATGGGCAAGAAAAAAAAACTTAAAAAAAAAAAAAAAAAAAAAAGAAGTTTCAATACACTGAATCTAAATAAAATATTTCATATAGAGAATATAATAAAAAAAAATACATTACAGAATATAAAAGAGCATAAACAATAGAATACAATAAAAACATAATATAACAAATGATATAATAAAATAAATAATAATAGTAATTTGTTATAATAAATTAAAAAATGAAATATAATACAGAAACTATAGAACATAATATAACAAACTGAATATAATAAAACAGGGGGTTAATACAAAATAGGATAATACCTTATCTATAGCATACAATAAAAGGATACAATACACACTATTCATGATAGAGTAAATATAAACTACAAAATATAATAAAATAAAGAATAGAATACATAGCGAGGACATGATAAAACGTAGAATATAATAAACTACAGAATATAACCAAAGGGTACAATAAATATGTTTTTATTGCTTGACCCTACATTGTTGTCTACATTCTCATTCGTATTATAATTTTTTTTATCGTATTATTAATAAAAGAAAATGTTTTGTTCATATTATAAAGTATAACTGTATTTTTTATGAGTACCAGCATTTTAAAAAATGTTTGTTCAAATATCAGGTTAACCAAATCCCAGCCCTAATTTAAACAAAAAGAGGCAGCATAAACACTGCAGATTAAACACTTTTACACAGGACCTATTGTGAGTGAGTAAGCTGATTCTCTGTATTAAGTGTAACGCTGACAGCGGTACCTGTATAAGGCAGGCAGCATGCTTCATCCTGAGGAAGCTCTTCCTGTCCAGGACAGCTCGGAATCGGCGCTGGAGGTTGACGATCCTTCGCAGCACCTCCTGATGGAGCAGGTCCTGTAGCCTCTGGCGCGTCACCTCGCGCATGAAAACCTGAGCACAGGAACAACACACGATGACTGGACGGCATGTTAGCAATACGAGTTCTGTGCATGTCAGTCTGCAGGTGTGGACTGTGGGCGTCTGAATGAACTTCAGTCAAAACCCCTATGGTGAGCTAAATCAAGCTTCAAACTGTGAGCTCATACCATACTGTGGCCCACTTGAACACCATCATGGGCGAGGTCCACCTGGCACAAGTAGTTCTTGACGTCTTCCTTCGTGGGTTGAAGGTCTTCTGGAAGCATCACGTGAAAGTGCCGGATAAAATCCTGATAAGAGCACAAGAGGAAATCATTAGGACTTTTGTCTCCCTGTGCAGCCTCAAGGGTTTAGAAACGACCAACGACTAGCATTTAACCCCTCCCAAAAAATATCTATATGTAGGTTTACATTTACAGCATTTAGCAGACGCCCTTATCCAGAGCGACTTACAACTCATACAGTCTTACAATTCAAGCAATAGTGGGTTAAGGGCCTTGCTTAAGGACCTAACTGTGGCAGCTGTGGGATTTGAACCCAGGACCTTCAGGTCAGAGAGTCCAGTGCCTTAACCCCTAGGCCACCACAGTCCCCCAGAATTAAGAATTAATCGTGTAGCTCAGCGATGTGCTAGCCCACTGTCACAACGTCCCTGGTTTGAGCCTTGGTGAAGCTTTTCACACCCATCCTGAAATGGACCATGTGCCCATGTATGCCCTGTGAATTCTGGGATGGTTTCCAGATCCTCCACCACCCTGACCAGGGTAAGTGGGGTTTATCTGTCGAGTGGTTTGAGCTGGCCATTGTGATTTTAATGCTTAATCATATTAAGTTATGGATTATAAACCTAAGAAAATGCTCTGTTATTTTAGTATAGTCTTGTTTTACACTGTTTATTTTGATCGGAATCATCTTTTTTTCCCAAAGGGTGACAAAAACATTTTTGTTATGTTTTCAGAACGATGTTTGACACACCACACTTGACCCCTTAGCATCGACCCACACACTTCATTCTGCTTAGCTTTAACCTTCATGTTCAGTGCTATAAGAAAGCCACTTTTATATTCTGGAATGTAAACGGATGCTGTGGCGCTTTTGTTGCTTATAGCACATGCAATGTGTGTGCCCCCATCTTTATAGTTGAGACCCCTAAGCACACCTTGTAAAATGGTGATCACGTAACACCCATGCATTCGACTCCTGGCAGCTGACCTATAAGAGCCAGCACGAGATGAAAATAAAAACTCTGCTCTCCTGTCACATGTTATACTAAGACTTGGTGTGCAGTTGCTGGTCAGATGAGGATGTTTTCCTGTTTTTTTTTTTTCCTAGCTGTGGTGTGTGAGCCTGGTGTGTGAGCTGTGGGTTCGAGTGTGATGGGTCTGGGGCTGATCTGTTGGCAGATGACCGGTAGGTTTGCCGCAGAGCGCACACTGCACTTCACAGCATGAGAGGGAGTCTTGTCACCATGCACCACCCCAGGCCAGCCAAACCACACACACACACACACACACACACACACACACACACACACACATATACACAGAATTCCAAATTCATCCATCACCACGGAAACCGCCACAGGCTTCGGTTCTTGCACAAAGACAGTTTTGACTGTGGTGTTAAGAGCCAAGATGCACACAGTCAAAATGCCAGGGATTTTACATGCCAAATTAAAAGGGGAGGATCGCTGATTTGGACGCCGTAACGAGACGATTGGCTGAAGACTCACACTTATACTTGGGAGAGACATGACCTAATCTGATCTCATGTTTATCGTTCGAAGAAGCTTCAAGTGCTCATTTCTTTACATCTTATAAGGATGGGCTAGCTTTTTAGAGGGCGAGATTAGTTTAAAAAATGATTTGAAAAGAATGTTTGCAAAGATTAAACTGGATGTAATATATGCATTATTCTTATCATTTGTCTTTATATTTTATAATAGTCCTGTAAACTAAATTTCAGTAATATAATTAAATATATAATATATCTACAAACAGAGAGAGAGAGAAAACTGTGGACCACCTCTGCCATTCTGCCACTGTTGGGTCCCTGATCAAGGCCCTTAACCTCACAATTGTTTGAGTTATAGATAGATATAGTAAATTCCTATCTTTTTTCTTGTTATTATATTAATGCTGGACTTTTATGGTGCTGGTTGGCATGCTTTGTGGTCTACATGTAGGGTGGGGCTCGGTCTCTTCACTCTGAGTGTGTATCTGTGTGGGTTAGCTGTATGTTATGGTGGGGATTGGAATAACCAGTGTTTGCTGTGAGCCTCTTTTACCAAGATATCATTTCAAAGATCTCAAAGAGCATCAGGAAATTGACACATTGCCCATGGAGTTACAGTCTACTTCAAGGACATGTTCTGTGCATTTGCATCTGCATTCTCTCAACAAACAGCTGTTGGATCTGAGCGATGGAAAGTGGCAGGGCCTGCAGTTGGTCTTGTTGCTTTGACGTGATGGTGCCTGGCAGGGATTTGTGCTGAAATCCACATTTTTGACGAGCATCATCGCCACTGACCAGCAGCCATGTTTGAAGGAGAACGAGACAGAGACAGAGATGGAGATGAGGAAAATGGAAAATTCTCTACCTCCTGCTTTCGGGTGTCACTGGATCACTGGCAGCTGCCAAGTCTCGTTCCCGTCACTGACTGTCCGCAGGTCTTGAGGTCCGGGGGTCAGCCCAACATCTCCCCTCTCTGCCTTATCCTTTAAGCTCTGTCAGTGGACAGCATCTGTTTGTAGAACACAAACCAACAGAACAAGCCATGATCACCTCCACTGTGGTAAACGTGTACACATTAACCCAAAATATTGTACTGTGCTAAAGTCTTGGCCACCATTAGATGTTGTTTTAGCAATGCTATAATGACCATATATCCTTATTTCTCAAGAGTAAGATATAAACAGTTTTCAGAACAAAATAGCTTCAGAAAAAGTCAGTACTTTGTACTCTCCCTAGGCAAAAGCACATTCTGAAATCTTTTGGGGAGACTGTTTGATGAAGCAATCATTGGGCTTCTAGACTGTCTTTTATTTCTTTTTCTCTTCCCATGATCCCATACTACCTCTCTAAAATTCAGATCTGAAACTAATACTACATACTTATATCCTGTATTTTTTATCATTATAATTGAAATAATAAAAATTCACTGTATTTGATCCAATACACCTTTGCTAAAACCACAAATCGAATGGTGGCCTAAGACTTTTGCATTACTGTATATCATATTTAAGTATATAATACATTCATTTGTGTACTTATATAATCCAGTTATGCTTTGTATGCTCTGATATTTGTAGTTTCAATACCTATAAAATAACACTTTTAATCACACACTCACCCTGGGATTACGTTAGAGGAACAACTGGAAAAGCTGGCAGACAAATCAAGCAGATTGTGAATTAAAGCAGTGAATTAAAGATGAAGCCTGTAAACATCACGTGTGTCTATAGCACTACAAATACTGATCTGTATTACCTGATCTCAGGTAACAAACCCATATGATTATCTGGAATAACTGCGGGGTTTGTAAACAGAAATGTCACACAACGTTCCACTCTTGAGGAAATAGTTCATTGCTGCTGAACCCACAGCTGTTCTGCAACATATTGCAGCTTCATTATTCAGATGGCTGCTGTCCCTGGACTGCCCATGTCATGTCAAAGTGTTTAAAAGCATTTATATCACACGGCCCGCGGAAGAAATCTGTTAAAAAGCAAAGAACCTGACAGAAAGTTCTCAGAACATGGATTTAACAGAAAGTGATTTGTTTAGCAGTCAGACCACACATCGCTCGACAGGATCAGTGAAGATTTGAGCACAGCTCTGAGCAAAATTCTGTATGACTTTAGGATCCTGCCATTTAATGGACAGCACATAAAAGACCAGTAAAATATTCACTTTTTAGAGGGTTTTTTTGATAATCATGTAATCATGTAACATATATTAGATCCATAGGGCAATATAAAAATGCTGCTTTTTTATTTGCTGTTTTAGGCACATTTGATTCTGCTTTATTAGAAGCTTGTTACATTTAACCTAAAACAATTATTACTGGGTTTTAATTCTTTATTTAATTTTTTTTTACTTTAAATGCATAAACCCTGCAATATATTTGAACCCAGGAGTGCTCCCCATCCCCATGTTGAGACCCCCCCCCCCAACCGAAATGTTAATTAAAAATAAGATTTATTTTGGGACAATTTATATTTGCATTAAAAGTGATTATATTTTTTATACAGTTCTTTTAAACATGATTATTGAATGTTACTATACTCTGAAAAAAAGATTCAGTTACATAAAATCTTATTTTATGGGAATTTGCAAAGCTAAGGCTATAATTTTTTTTAAATATTTTTTAATTATATAGGTTACAAGCATTTAAAATCTTGGATATTCCTTAATAAAGATTATTGTAGTTTTTTAATTACTTAATTTTGTAGACAGTTTGGAGTTATGAAAAAAAGCATTTATCTTTAATTAAATCATCTTTTTTTTACGTTAATTTTTAGACTTTTTAAATCATTGTTTTAAATGGTTTATTTTTATTGGTTTAAAAAAATCCTATAGTCATGGAAAAAGTGATGATGCCCAGACAGACTTCTAATATGTTTTAGTAAATGTGCTACATGTGATTATATGGATTTTAAAAGTAATACTTATTAAAATGTTTTAATTCCAAGATGAGCCATGGTTTTCTTTTTAAATGATATTTTTTTAACCTTGTTTTTTTCTGTTCAGGGTTGCCATGTTTCAGCACCTGCCACAGAGATAGGCATGGGCAGTTTTTGCTGCGGTAGCTTGAACCCAGGTCACTGCAGTATTGGATTAGTTTATTAGATCGCTGTTCCACCTGTGCATGAAACCTATAATTTCTACTCTAATTCACAAAACTCAGCATCAGAGAAAGCATGTTGAACTTACAGTATGTACTACATTTTTATTTTACAGTATACGTTTGGTCATCCATCTCCCTTGCTTTTCCCATTGCATGTCCTGTTTTGAAAGGATGAAATCATCTATAATAACTAAGCAACTAGCCTCACTGCCTGTAGCAGGGCTAGCGTTACAGGACTGATTGATAAACTATCAAAAATCTCATTCTGTCCTCCAGCACCTTCGGAATTCCTGTGCTGAGTTGCAGGTCCCTATTAAAAAGACAAATGTTATTAAAATGTACTGCGGAGTCTGGAGTTTTTGTGATAGTGGGTAAGGTCAGGCTAAAGGGATGTGACATATAAATTACTCTCCCTCTTTTCTTCTAATAGGACTGGTCATTTTGAGAGAAGTTCTCCCAGACAGGCCAAATGACACAAACACTTACAGCTAATGGAGCAACAATTTAGCGAGCTGTTTTGTAGTCTGAATGGAAATGTTCAGGATGCAGGATGATCACATTCATGAAACGATTCTCATACGCAGGCGAGCTAACGCAAATTTTAAATGCAGATCCAATTGAGATAAAAATAGAGACATTCACATCTACCTACATCTCCTGAAAATCAGACTGTGTGTGTTTGTGTGTATGTGTGTGCGCCTGTTTTTGTGCGTGTTTGATCAGGGATTGGCCTGTTGGGGTTGTAATATGGTTGGGAGTATAGAAGTGTGTTTGGATTGTTATTTGTGTGGGAGACAGTTCTTAACCTGTGTGTGTGTGTGTGTGTGTGTGTGTATGTGCATGTGCATGAGTGAGTGAATTTATTTGAGATCTGTGGTCAATAAGACAGTTCTCTGTTCTGTGTGTCTCCTTCTGTGTGTGTGTGTGTGTGTGTGTGTGTGTGTGTGTGTGTGTGTGTGTGTGTGTGTGTGTGTGTGTGTGT
>JAVSBV010000083.1:1382535-1397633 GCA_033117975.1 Parotocinclus spilosoma | reverse complement strand
TTATTTTATTTTATTATATCCATACAAACTATTATTATTATTATTATTATTATTATTATTATTATTATTATTATTATTATTATTATTATTATTGTTATTATTATTGTTATTATTATTTTTACTATGTACTAGGTGAGATTGAGGTATAATAATATGTATTATTATTATTATTATTATTATTATTATTATTATTATTATTGTTAATTATATTATAAATTAAAATATAAAATTATATTATTATTAATTATAATTAAAAAAAAAAGTAATTCCAGTAAATCAAATTTGCAATATTTATTGTGGTTCAAAAGTTATTAACACAAAAAGTTCAAGACCTTTGTTATTCGTCACAGGTAACTGAAAATGGAATTCATTATTTGATTGTGTCTTTTGACTGTATAAACCTAAATTATATATATATATATATATATATAAAACTTGTATTATGCATCTGTATAGTATTAAAACGTAATTCGTTTATCACTTTAGTGTGACTCAGTAACTTTCCCTCTGGTATTAATAGTGATCTATCTATCTGTCTTTCATTCATTGCATTCTGCATTCAGCTTGTGGCCCAGTACAACCTTAAACAATAAGAAACATTAAATTATTTCCTAATACTGGCTAATTGTTTGTGAGATGTCATATTTCCAACATATGATCATGATTTGTCATATTTGATATTTGTAATATTAAGGTGTAATACAGTATTTAGCTGGGAACAACTGTACGACTATTGGACATACCTGCACAAACACTAACTAAGTCGTATGTTTAACCCCAATAATGTTTATGTGATGAAACAGAGGAGAGCACAGTCACAACAAAAAAAGGTAACAGAACACATTTATTTAACATTGAGCATCGTTTCAGGTCAAACACATGCTCTAGATCTGGGAACATGTTTTTTTAATAATAAGCATTAAAATCAATCACCAGTTGAAATGGCACATCTTAATCGGGCTCATTACTGATGACAAATTACAGCCTAATTATAATGATAAACATCTCTGTGTAAATGAACGAGGTGTATCTGTCAGGAGGGCTAATCTGTTAATGACTATAAACCTATTAATAAACGATGGCACTTCTAATTGGGTTTTACTTGTTGACTTTTTCTTTTTCATATTTTGCTCTGCACATAATCACACCAGAATAAGATTTTTAAAGTCCTAATGTTGTGCCCTCTATATATATATATTTATTTATTTATATATATATATATATTTGTCCAATGGGGTCGCGGATGTCTACCCATTGTAGTGGTAAACTAACACACAAGTCTTTGGAAACTAGAGTACCCAGAGTAAATCCACACAGACATGGGGAGGACTTGCAAACTCCACACAGAAAGGACTGAGACCACAGGTGGTGGGATCTTCTGGTCCATAGTCCCATACCTGATGCCCTTATCCAGAATGACTTACAATTCATATAGTCTTACAATCCAAGCAAAGGGTTAAGGGCCTTGCTCAGGGACCCAACTGTGGTAGCTTGGCAGAAGTGGGATTTAAACCCTGGACCTTCTGGTCCGTAGTCAATTACCTTAACCACTAGGCCACCATAGTCCCACATATATTCTACTCACATATTTAAATATTGTAAAATTGTACTGTTTTGACAATTATATATAGTCTTTTGCAAAAGGTGGGGCACCCCTGGGTTACTTTAGTTGACTGAAATTAATACAAGTCAAACCAAGCTTTGCAGAAACTTAAGTATGAATATTTCTGGTAATTTAATGGAACAACTACCAAGTCAATCCATTTCTGGGACATCAATAAATAACAGGTGACGGCAGCCATTGTCCAGCATGTTGGTGAGACAGAGTGGCCGAGAACCGTGGCGATAAAAATACCTCCCCAGTTACTTTACAAAAATCCGCTCGTAAGACAAGACAAGGGTGGATGACCTTCAGACGTTAACCATTCTTGCTAATTGACTAATAGTAAAATGTTTTTATTGTTTTATAAAAGCCTTTAGGATAATTGAATTTTGCACCACTCCCTGTTAGGGCTGCCGTTTTGCTGAGGTTGTAAAACATGGCTCTTAATGGGCATAATGAGAAAGATTACAATGGTGGCCATGATTGCTGCACTTCCCTCCCCCAGTCTTCCTTCCACCAAACTTTACATTTAAACCATCCTCATTAGACCTGAAATTACTGAGCAGGAGACCATTGGTCCTCATTAGCATCCAGCGGTCCTCGACTGGGCCGTCGCCCTGACATCTTTTAATTAGCTTTCTGCAAATCTAATCATTTTAATAACCAGTGTTAATTTTCATTTTTCACTGCTCTGTCTGTCAATGTTTCATTTTAATGACATCTTCAGGCACAAAATGGCACCTTATGTGGCCTTCTCTTGCTCTTATGGTTATTAGATGAAGCATTTTATCAAATGTTTAAATTATTAGCAGTAAGAGATCTGGTCTTCTGAGCCAAGCTTAAATATTACTCCTGTATATCTTTGTATCTTTTAGTGAACTCAAGTGGGATTTCAGGAGTAATGGTAGGATTGCTTTGGTGGGAGTGATCCAGTATGATGACTGCATCCCAAATCTGATACTACTGCACTAACTGGTAAACCAACAGTCATGTTAGTTAGTTGTAACACCACGTACTGCATGTACTGTATGTAATTCAGATGTACATGATGTATGATGTTAGATATACATCTAGATACTTGTAACCTCAACTTATGCAGTACAACCACTAATTCTAGCTCCAGTGGCTTGGTAGTGCCAGATGCCGATACCAGTCATTCCTAAAGAGTTTAAGCCCTGAGCTGTGAGCATGTTCACCAATATTAGATATACCATTGTTTTATGGGACTGTTGTAGCCTAGCGGTTTAGATACTGGACCTAATAGTCCAGGGTTTCAATCCCACCTCTGCCAAGCTACCACAGTTGGGTCCCTGAGCAAGGCCCTTAACCCACCATTGCTTGAATTGTAAGAGTACTTTACGAGTTGTAAGTGCATAAGGGCGTCTGCTAAATGCCATAAATGTAAATGTTTAAGCAATGATATAATAACCGGATATAATTATTTCTCTTAATCAGAATACAACCTGAAATACAATAAATATGTATGCAGAATTGAAAAAACAGGACAATAGTAATAACAAACAGTTTCTATAGGTTAAAGCGGCACGTGTGACCTCCCCTTACAATTAAGCAATAGCAGCATGTGGCAGCTTCATCAGAATGTCAAGTCTGCCCTTTTACAGTACAAAGAAGCTAGACCAGGAATGGCCTTTTTTAAAGCTGTAGCAGCCAAGAAACCACTTTTTCAGAAGAGTCTAAGAACTAAAGCTCGCAAAGATTGAAGATCAGTGGAAACACGGATTATGATCCAAGTGACAAATCCAAGTTTTGGGTCCAGTCGCCAACAATATGTTATATACTGCCATTAAACCATCGCTGAAACATCAAATCTAATGGTGGCCTAACACTTGTGCACAGTACTGTAGGTCATTTTGTACCCGTTTTTCAGCACATTTTTTATGTAGCTACATGCTATGTTATATTCTAGATGCTCGTGCTGCAAACGTTAAAATTCACCTGAATGACCCGCATATATTGCAGGATGCTTTTTCCTCTCACTCAAGTGAACAGATTTTTTTTCAACATTATTTTTCTTGACAGTTCAGCATCACTGGTTTATTTCTGTGATGTAGTTGACTTGTATTTTTAGATGAGACTGTTCAGTGAGGAATGACGACTCTTTTCATTGGGTGTCACTTTGATTGTGCGTCACCTCTGTGGCACTGGGCAGAGCTCCATGTCTCATTAGGGCACATTTATTCTTTCTGAACGTGAAAAGTGCCCGGAGGCATGCTGGGTGAGAAATGCTGCTGTGGTAGGAAATGCAAAATGAACAGTTATGTTATTGAAATGACTGGAATGTGATCTGGTGTGATCTAGGGTTAGTTGATGTAGGATGTAAATGGAGTTTAGGCTTGTGTATGTGTGTATGATATTTGGTCTGATTTTTTAAATATCCTTTGAAGGCAAAGGCCTCATTGAGAAGCATTTAAGCTGAGAGGGAACCCTGGAAGGTTTGCATTCAGGACTTCACACTGCATGACACATGAACTTATTTATGGTCACTATAGCATTCCTAAAACAACAAACCTGATGGTGGCTTAAGACTTTTGTACAGTACTGTAAGTTGGGCATGAACATTTTTACAATTGTGTTGTAAATGAAACTAAGCACCTCAAAGCATTATATTATTAAGCATAATAAGCATACAGTCATATGGAGAAATTTAGGTTAGTATTTCTTGAATTTCTAATCATAAGAACTATTCAATGAACTATTTACTATTAAGTCAAGAAATTCAGAGACCTTACAATACACACCAGTGGGTCGTCTGCTGGCCAGTAAAATGTGTATTAATGCATTTGATGGAACAAGGTATCAAATCCAGGTCTAGCAGGGCAGCTGCACAGGCGATCTACACTTAATATTTGTACACTAGGGGAACTGCTGCCCTAAATATGTCCATCTCAAAGACGACAGGTGTGCAGGTTTGTTATTTATAGAATGTACAGTATTTTCCCAGACATCTGCTGATTAGGCATGCCAGTGCTGCTAGGAGGAGGGAGTGTAGAGGCTCTGTTTACCTGGTGATCCCTTGACGTGAGTTAAATTACCTTGTTTGCTCAGCACACACACACACAGAAGCAGATGCTGTTCCTCTGCACTAAGCTGTTTATTCTGTTCCCCTGGTGTTTAGTGGAAGGCTAACTCCACTCTTAGCTCATCACACGAACCAACGCACAAGAACACACATGTGCAAGTGTATCACTATGTATGTGTTAGTAGTTCCACTGAACGTGTGTTATTATCTGACTATATAATGCCATCCCTAGCTTATTTCTTGCTCCCTTTAGCTTCAGGTTGTGTAAAAATGCACTTTTGTTTATGACTATCGGCCAAATGGCCTCATACCCCTGCATTATATGAGATTAGTGCTGTTATTGTGATGACATTCAGTCGGAAATAAACACATTTCTCTAGTCTGCAGGTATTTCTACTATCGGTAGGACTTTGTTAATGTTGACAGGCACTGTCGTGGGAGCTAGTTAATGTGTCCCAGACTTAATTGTTTTTGTTAAATGAGTCCCAAGAAGAGACTGAAAAAAGGACTAAAGAAACAGGGCAGACTTCAGTTTTGATTTTTAGGATACAAGTGCAAACGTAAGATCACGCTTGAATCTGCTCGATTTATATGTTGAGACATAAATGTTTCTCAGCTAAGCACTTTTTACCTGCTTTCAGCAATGAGCTTCATTGCCCAGTCTTGGACTGAATAAATTACAATCTCACTAAATTCCAGCACTTCTCCAGAGACGTACCAGGGTCTTGATTTCACACTGATTTGGTTGAAGGAGGACAAAACTATTAGTAGCAACAGTGTGAATATATGCTTTTAATAAACCTATAATAATCAGGTTCCTCTCAGTTCTCGTTCTAGTTTTCAAGATTTTATTCCACAAGTCGCATTTCTCATTACATCTTGTTCGAATCGATTTTTTCTGAGCATGCACGCAGAGTGGCTAGCGGCATCGAACATGGTTGCCAACTCCACCTATTCCAAGAGATTTAGCTTCTTTTGGGCTTATTCGTGTAGACCTGGTGCAAGTTTTGGTCACAGGATCTGGCAACCCTGGAGTTAAACACGGTATCAGCAAAACGATAAAATAAAAAATCATCCCATATAACTTTTGTGACTAAAAACTTGAAGTTTTTAAATGATTAATGTTTTGTAGTTTACGTCACATCCTTCTGATCCCTGGTAGCAATTAATAATACAATTATTTCCCGAGTATAAACCCACAACGTTCCTATTATCAGGTTGTTCAAGTTCATGCGTACTTGTGGCTCACATTACTGACAAAGTTAGACTTTCTGCACTTATCAGATTATTAGATACATGTAAACGTACTCACTGGTTTTATTGGTAACCTGAAAATACATTTTATTTGATTGACCTAAACAAAACAGAGCAAGACTAGGAAATTTAATAATGATGCACCCCAGGAAAATTGTCCAAAGAAATAACAGTTTTCCGACTAGGAGGCCGCCGAAAACAATCCCAAACTGCACTGGCATTGTCCTTCCCTACACACTTACAAGGGACCAGAAGCAATCTGTGTAGGATGAACCAGACATGTCATTTAGCGCTGCATTATGGCTCTTTGCTTCTTCTGCCCTGGATTACTGTGATTAACATTCACCCAGGAGATGACTGTCCAATTGTCACCCCTTATCTAGCACCAGACCTAGACAAGCGCAAGTGGCAGCCAATAGGCGAGTAGCTTACTTGTGCCACCCAAGGAACGATAATTGCTCTGATGTTTCCACGTCCTCATTTTCATAGTGGTTCCCCCGATGCATTCCCCTCTGGGTTTAACAAACTGGCTGCTTTGTTTTGGTTTTGCCTTCGTGCATTTTATCTTAGTGCAATCTTTGTATTGTGAATGGCGCTGGATTTGTGCCAAGGCCCACTGTCCAGCCAACCTGACATCTGGTCTCTCCTAGAAATGTTTGTGTCTTCTTCTGGTTGGTCAGAGAATGGGCATTTAATGCTGATTAGTAAATGCATACACTGTCATCTGCATTAGATCTCCTCAAGCGTTTGTTCACATACTGCCGCTTTGCGGCACATGATGAAGTGTTTATGAGAGGCCTTTCAGTTTGGTTAGCCGTTTCCTCAAGAAAGTCAGTTTTGATTACAAAGTAAATGTCGCGCTGCCAGACAGGGGGCCGTACACGCTGATCTGCATCCTATCATGATGATTTATGCAAATTATGCACATTATTCCTCTGGGAGTATCCACTGAAACTGCCAGGATAAATTGCCGGAAATTATCCATAAAATATCCAGAGTGCAAGGTGAAGGGTGAAGGCTATGGGCAAGCCAAGGACACAAGGTTTGAGGTTAGACTGTTTGTATTCATGCTCATGCAAGAATCTGAGCGTCCTCATGTTTATTTTGTTAATAGACGCTTTGTGTGTGTGTGTGTATGTAGCTGTGTGATTGTCTTACAGTACCCACGACTGTGGCATTCATGGCTTTAATGTGAGCACAATTCATTAAGGGTATCATCGTTCGTAACACACCAGAGATATTTGCAGTCACACACCTTGTAATGAGAGTCCACAGTGTCCACTAGTGTTGTGCTAACACAGACTCCAGCTGTTCGGGATTATTCAGTGTGTTTCCTCTCCCTCCAGGCATGTGCTATTCTCTTAATAATGGCGCAGCTGATTTACGTTCACTATTTACATGTCACGTTTAAACGAAGACCAGTCATCATTTTAGCATTTCCTGACAAAAATGCTGATATACATTTGAAACATTTCTAACTGGGGTGTACATGAGGTAGGAACTATTTCATACAAACTTAAAAAGAATTGTAAATAAGCTGCTGAGATGCTTCATCGTCTTTTTCATTTTATGGACGTCTTGCAAACCGTCTGATGCCTCCCACAGCACTTGACCTGGAAGTTGCCCTGGAGCAAGAGTGTCAGAGGGTCCCACAAAAACTGTTGGACAATCTGATATTGTTCATTTCCCATCACTGTCAGTGTGTTTTGGCATACACCCTACCAAACAATCAATGTGGGGGCATCTTGACATGCTTCTTTTTACCTCTATGATTATATCACTTACTACTCAATCACCACTAAAAGTTTGTATCTAATTTGTGAAATCAAACCACTTTCTTTGACTAATCTTGTTTAATGAAATCAAACCAAGTTCTCCTTTTTTAATCACTTCATATTCACTTTGAAATATCCCCCATTTTTTGTGAACAGTGTATATACATATATCGTTTAAATATGTAGTTTATATATATATAAAATGCTGCTCCAAAAGGGAAGATAATTGTATTTCAATAATGCATACATTAACCCTATATAAATAATCCCTGAAACATTACATTGAATACCATTGTTTTTTCACTAAGGGGTCAGCAGGGGGCTCTTACACGTTACTGATGGTTAAATCCAGGCCCTGTGCTTTACCTGACTCTGTCTCTATATGTGTCATCATAGTGGCATTCCCCAGCCCTCTTCCCAGCCACACTTAATGAATCTCAAAGAGCGGCAGGCCTGTGCTCTAAAGCAGTCTCTCATGGTTAGCACCTGCATGCCAATGAAGCCGTGCCCTGTGCCCTGTACCATCCAGCTTGCCAGATCCTCCCACTGTTACAGACTGGACCATGTCAGTACTTCATCCAATATACAGTTAAAGTATATAATGCTTTTAAAGATTCAATGAATAATATAAAAATGCAGTTTAAACACCTTTAACCTGATAGAAAATGTGTGTATTTTGCACTGGAGCTACAAGTTTAAAGTAATAAAAGTTTTTTACTAAATCTTTAACCATGCTGAGTTGTTCAGGCATTTCACACAGCCCTGTTCTGTGTTTTTTGTTGCTGTGTGACACAAAAACAGTGAGTCTCTGACTATCTTCAAATACCGTTTGAAGACCCATTAATTCTGTACTTACCTCGACTAACCCCCCCACATTATTTCTATCCCTCTCTCTCAAAAGATTAATTACTTAATTAATTGATTAATTAATTATTTAATCTGAAAAACACAACCATAACAGTTTTATAAGTGTATTCATGTTTAGAGTCCTAATTATTAGGAATAGATTATGTTACTGGTGTCTTAAAGCACTTTTGTAAGTCTCTCTGGATAAGAGCGTCCGCTTTTTTTTTTTTTTATATTTATTAACTTTTCTATTTTCTCAACAGGTACAAATGGTTCATCCTACCTAAATTTTGTCAAATCTGATGTCTATAACATGCAAAACTTTAAATTTTAGCTTCCCTTGTGCTTTATCGTCATTAAAATTTAGGGCACAATAAGAAAAGCTTAAACAATAAATGCCTGTTCTGATTAATGGCACACAGCAATGATTTCGCTGTACAGTTCCTTGTACACAGACACAGAGCTGATTTTTACAAAACACTACAGATTACAGGCTGTGTTAGGGCATTATGTACTTTGTCTGTTTACAAGAGTAATAATAATCATAAGGATCATAATAATTCTTATTATTAACTCACCTTTTTAAACCTGTTTATCCCTGGCCCAGGTGCAGGATGCCTATCGTTCTAAATGTATATGTAAATTCATACTAGTGTAACTGTTTTTTTCCTCAAATGCTTTTTTATGGTTTATTATTGAAAACCAACACGCCTCATATGAGTAACCTGGTCATGATGGACGTTATTGCTCTTTATACGCTTGCCATGCATTTACACCAACATCATATTTCCTGGGTTCTATTTCCCATAAAAGGCAGCTGTAATCTTTTAGTGCTATAAACCTGAAGAATCCCTACAGAGCGTAAACATCTAATAATCATACAGAAAGCTTGTTTTTGAGTTGGATTTGAGGCTTAATGCTGCACATTAATCTTATGACCAGGGACAATAGTCGGGAATTTAATTCAGACAGGACTAAGCAGAGCTGTGCTTTAGCAATCCAGCACTGTTCTGCTGATAGATAATATTAATGACATGAGACAGAACTAGATCTTGAGCTGTAAGAGTTTCCAGGTCAAACACTTTAATTGCCAAATCTGATAAAAATGACATTGAGGAAACCTCCTGGAACAAATTGAAGAAGATCACGGAGCATTTCGCCTCAAAACAATATTAGTGCTGAGTTTGTTTAATAATAAGGGAGTACAGGATGATATTAATGATAAAAATGATAAGAAGATGACAGAAAATGTATTTGTATTTTAACTCCAGACTCTTTGTGTGTGAAAATGCTCAATTACATCTTCCTCCACTTCCTCCAATGTATTACATCCAACCAAATCTAATCTAACCTAATCATTTATTCTAAACATTTTGTGAAGGAATTCCTATTATTCTGGCTTATCACAATGTTAAAACCTCTTACATGTACCCTCATGTTGTGTTTAAAAATAGTTTACTATTTGGAATGGTCTTATTCAGAGAGACTAACTGATACAATTCAAGCAATTGTGTTTTAATTGCTTTTCTCAAGGAACAACAGTGAAAGCTTGACAAAGTTGGGAATTAAACCCTGGACATTCTGTTCTATAGGCCAGTACTTTAACCTTAACCTTAAAGAGAATTATGTTTCTTTTTGTATTTCACCTTTCCTGGAGTTTGACTGAAAAACAGTGGTGTTAACAAATATCATTCTTTATCGTTGTATGATATATAGTCATCAAAGTATATGAATTTACCATTGGAATATTTAATGAAGCCACTAGTTTTTAAGTATGTTTTATTAAAACCTTATTAATACTTACTTTACTGCTAAAGTGTACATTAATTCAAATAATCTATGTAAAAACATGGAGTGTATTGTCTAAAGCCATCACACTCTGTTTTGCAAAATTTTGCTTGATTTTGTTGGATTAAAAATGTCAGTATTAAACTGGTATGAGCTTATTAAAACAGGTTTCATTTTTATATTTTATATTTATTATATATATTTTATATTTATTATATTTTAGATTTATTAAAACAGGTACCATTGCGACTTTTTTAATGTATTTTCAAGTTATTGCATGGTGTATAAACATATAATACATTATTATTGCATTGCATGATATAATTGCCTTATATCTAATGTAATGTACATTACAAATTTCACATATGCTTCTGCTGTTATTTTCTTTTAATTGTCATGTTTAGAAAACTATAATAGAGTTATTAATGCAGTCTTACTAAATCTCTTTTTGGCTGGTTTAATAATATAAAATAAGAAAACAGTCAGCACCGTGGTGAGAAATCCTCCAGTAATATCTCTATAAATAAGGAATGAGCAGACAGACCTGCCTACCCTCAGGTCATCTAGTAATTGAGAGTTTTAAGTCAAAGTGTAAAAAGACAACTGTAGTTCTATAGCACGTTTTAACAATGGGGCGTTGACTCGAAGCAGATTTACAAATTTCCAGGCAAAAAGCGCTAATTGAACAAGCCTAGGGCGAAAGGGACAAGGAAAATCTACCTAAGTTAGTAAATTAGGAAGGGTACCGGGTGATATGTGCAATTTAAAAACCTTATTAATAAAATTACAGTTATAATTTGAATGTGCAGAAGCTAAATATGAAAATTGAACAAGTGAAGATATGTAAAGGAAATATCATAAATTAAAGCAATTCAAATAATATATAGACTAGAATAAACTAAAGAGACTGTTATATTATGAAGATTGTATTTAATCCAGTTCACAGAGTCACCCTTGGATTTTGTGTTCTCAGCAGAAAAGTTTTGGCTTGATCAGTCAACTGGAGGAGGGGATGGGGCGTTATTGTCCTCTGATGTGATCTGAGTAATGGTATGATGACTGGAACTGATGATGGAAGAACAGCTTGAGTGAAGCCGAAGCTGGAACCAGAAGAACCACTTAGTGTAAGAACTGGAACTGCTCCCAGAAGAAGAGTATTAGTATGAGTACTACTATTCTTACTATTATTTTCAAGAGACATTTAATTATTATTATTATTATTACTATTACTATTATTATTGTTGTTGTTGTTATTAATAATAACAACAACAACAACAATAATAATAATAATAATAATAATAATAATAATAATAATAATAATAATAATAATAATAATGGTATTTTCCTATAGGATAATACTACTTAGAAATGATCTACTAATAACAGTTTTATATTTGTTATAAAATGTAATTAGTCCAATGATTCTACATCTGAATGAATCACCACTGATCATGTGACTGTAAGAAATCCACAGAAGTCAAACAGCCTGCTCTTCTGCTCTTCTGCTCTTCTGCTCTTCTGCTCTTCTGCTCTTCTGACCCTTTAACCAACTCACACATGTTTAGAATCACACATGGAGCGCAGAGTGGAAACCGTAGTGGGCAGAAGAATGACAGAAACTATTGTATGAACAAGAGCCGAAAAATGTCACTGCCTTTGCCCACGGGCTCAAATATGCAAACACACTCTAGACGCCACACACTGGTACTGTTGTGACCGGTCGTGGCTGTCACTCGTAAAATAGCTGATCTTATCTATAACATGTTTTAAAACGCATGTCTGTCAGGGTGCTACACTTGCAGGAAAATAATATTTTGGTGTCTGATTTACATAACTGCTCCAGTCCTGTGTTTTTGACACTTTTCATAACTCTGAAAACATAAAAAGCAGAAGGAAGATGACTCATTATAAAGAAATGAGAGGGGATTCTTGTGAAAGATTACATTAAAACGATTCATTTTCTATCCCTGTGCCTGGAAGAGGGCTTAAGTGATTTCCCATCACAGAATGCCTATTGTTATGGGGGGAGAATAATTGCAGGGGTAGCACTTAAGATCAAAATGGAGGTGCATAAGCTTAAAAACATACACTAAGCCTAAGATGTGTTTTTGTCACAAACACACGCTCAACCTCAGATGCTATTCCAAAGCTCATTAACGACGCAAGGTTCTTTTGTTCTGTGTCCTTTTTTCCACGGTCCATCTTTGTATCTTTCTTAACATCCAATTTGTCATTTTGAGACTCTTTCTTGTCTCTCCTGTGCATGTTTTTTTTTGCTCCCTGAGGCACCTTGTTAACTTTACTCTCACCTAGAAATCAAAGCGTTCGCAGCAGCTTACATGCCTTTTTTTTTTCATGGTTCGGTATCACATCTTTATCGCTCCTGTCAGTTGACTGCGCTCAGACTGTCGAATTCTTTAACCATGAGTTGTTTATTCACTTCAGTTTGAAGACCACAGCATGAGTTTCTGATATTTTGGTGTAAGACTGTCAGAAGGTCACTAAGGTGGCTTGGTTTACCTGAAAGCCTTGGTCAAAACTGAAAAACGAGTTCTGCAACACTACGCTACAAGCTTGAGACGCAAAATACAGTCAATTCCGGTTAATAGGACCACCGATTAATGGGACCAGTCGCTTATTCGGACCAAATCCTAAAGTACCGAAACAAATCCTATTATATAAGTGTAATGTTATTCACTTATTTGGACCAAATTCAGCTTAATCGGCCCAAAGAACTTCAGACAATAAGAATAAGAAAAATAAGCCACAAGTCGCCACCTAGCGATCAGCGATTTATGGGAGGATTTTTGGGATCTCCGGGAGAATTTATGCTTTTATTGTCAGGAAATCCGAAAAGTTGTGTTAACAAAAGTAAAACCAGCGAGAGCTGAACACGCCCACCACTTTCTTTCCCACAACGGAGCACTCAGTAACCAGCAGCGTGGTTATTGGACGCATCTGCATTTCGGCGAATGAAGTCAAGCATATTGCGCGTTTCAATTAACAAAGTTGGTAAGCAACAGTAGTTTTTTTCTGTACATTCTCTATATATGTAAATCGCACAATAAAGGTGTGTAAATCGCGCAATAAAGGTTTAATAAACATTTAATATGTTACATGGCATGTCCCGTCTTGTAACATAGGGCATGCTCGTTTAATCGAACCAGCCAGTTATTAAGACCAAAAAGATCACGTCACGATGTGGTCCCATTAACCAGAATCGACTGTATTAGATTGTACACTGTTTGAGAAACTAACAAAAAAAGTGACTTGTCTACTGTGTATTGTTTATTAAAGATAAGACTCTTCTAAAGATTGCTTCTAAAGTTCTAAAGTATTTTACACAGGCCATTACATATTAATTACATATAATCTTCAAATGTTATTTCAAAAAAAGTAGAAATTCTGATTAGTATTTCTACTGATTAGTTAAATGAACATTTATTTAAGCTATGAGTACCCTGTCTCTGTTTTTTCTTATAATAGAAAATGGATTGGAATTTCTGTTGCACTTAACAATAACCAGATAACAGCTAATATTTTTGATTCTAATTTAAAAAAGTGTATAAATACTGCCAAAAAATAATGCTAGTTGTGCCCATGGTAGCAGCTTCTTTTTATTTTTAATCCAAGTCCCAGTTAAGGGCAACCAGTTATAACGCTGGAGACATTACTCGATGCCATTTTAGGATATTTGGCACGGGCAAACTTTGTTTCCTGCATTACAGCTAGCATCAATAAACGGGGACTACTGGGAGACTAAAAACAAAGAGATGTTGAGACATTCAGTAAGGGGTAGGTCATCTATGAGAAGATGAAAAGTCTGTCTCAAGTTTGTCTCAAGTGTTATAACTTGCTGCTCTTAACTGGGACTTAGATTAAAAATAAAATGAAGCTGCTACCATGTGCACAGCTCTAACATTATTTCTTTTTTGTCAGGATTTACACACTTTTTTCAGAATCAAGAAAATTAGCTGGTATCTGGCTGTTGTTAAGAGCAACACAAATATAAAATTCCATTTTTTATTTATAAAAAGAAGTCATGTGATGTACTTTACGTTTGTGCAGGCTTCAGTGAATTTCAAGGATTTGCTTCGGAACTGTGACCTGTGTTATTTTAGTTCCTGTTTGTGGTTTTGTCCTCTGTCTGCCCTAGTCTTGTTATTGTTTCCTTCTCTAAATTCCTAGACTCAGGACTTTCTGGCCTTGACCCCTGTGCTCTGTTTTCTCAGTTTCATATTCATTTATCACCCCTGGTGTGAAACTGACCACAAAAAGTAGGGTTAAGGGGCGGGAGAGGAGGGTGTTGGTACAAGAGTACACAGGATCACGGCCAGAACGTGGAATTATGGAAGGCAGCAAAAACAAGATAAGAGCAGACAGAGGGCAAAACCAGAAAACAGGAACTAAAACAGGACACAGAGCATTGCTACACAGTGTGTACAGCTGTATACGGTTCTGTATTTAAAAAGGAAGTTTAATGTAGCGGCAGACCCTTGCTCTAGGTTCGAACAAAACACACAGTCAACATGGGAGTCAGATGACCTGCAAGCAAAGCAGATTGAGAATTAAGATTGAAAACACTGCAAAAGAATACAAAGCAAAAACCAGACAAAGCACTAAAGAAGTGTCATAAAAGATTCAAGGAACTACAATATAGGAACAAATGTGGCCTTAAGATCCAGGCAGTATAACACAAACGTGTGCTTTATGTTCTGTGATACAGGACTAGACTTTACCATAGTTGTTTAGATATTTTGTTGGTTGAGGCTGGCTGTACTTTCTGGTCTCT
>JAVSBV010000083.1:1371486-1382435 GCA_033117975.1 Parotocinclus spilosoma | reverse complement strand
TACACTGTGTATCTTTGTATATATACACTGTATATCTTTGCAAATGGGTAAACTTACAAAAACAAAAAGGGATCAAATTATTTATATACATATATATATATATGCAAATATCAATTTATGTTTGGATCCTGTTTCCACCACTCTGGTGCTCTCATCCTTCCTAAAACAAGGTACTAAGTGGATTGGCTGCTCTTAATTGCTCCCTATGGTGTACAAAAGAGAGCATGTGATTATCTGCATGAATTCTGCTTTAACTGCTTACAAAGGTTAAAATAAAACATTCACATTTATGTCATTTAGCAGACACTCGTATCCAGAGCAACTTTAAATGTAATACAGTTTTACAATCCAAGCAGTTTGTGGGTTAAGGGCTTTGCTCAGGGACCCAGCTGTGGCAGAGGTGGGATTTTGACCCTGAACCTTCTGGTCCATAGTTCTGTACCTTAACAGCTAGGCCACCACAGTCCCGATGAGTCAAAGTTCCTTCCACTGATCACTTATTGCAATTGAAAACGCCATGAAATTCGAAATAAGCTTATGTGTATTACATATTTCTCCTAACTGTTTTTCTATTGTGCATTTCTGATCATCCACGTGTAATTTACAACAACTTCCCTTAAACGATAACAGGTTTATTTACAGTGGCTGTCCGTGGTCCTGAAATTAACTTCTCCCAATGGATTAATAGTTTTGCTCTTTAATACTTTTAATTGATTCATTTATCCAACGAAATATTCCCGAATTACGAACAAATGTGTAGATTATTGCTTTTACTAGCCTGGCATGTGTACGTGAATAATAATAAAGGTGTGTGTGGCCTGCATTACACTCATATTAATCTCAGGTCTCCGGTGCATATCTCATCATGCTGGTCATAAACCAGAAAAATCTGAAAAATTTCCAAATCTCAAAGTTTTATATGGACCAAACTCTATATAACTACTGAAACAATTATATTAATTACAACAATATAATCAGCAGAAGCAGGAATAAAGTATTCTGCTTTAAATGGTCTGCACAGCGGTATTTCAATTAAACATTACGTTTAACGTTTTGGGAGAAATTCGTTAACGTGGTGTAATTGTTAAAGTAAATACAGACAATAACCAATGTTAATTCATTTTAGAACGAAATAATATACTAATAACGCCACGAGCTCTTCCACACCACTATAGAACGTATAATTAAAGTTCGTACAAGAAATGAAGAAATAAATAGATCAGATGCAGATGTGCGCTGGTGGTACAGATGGGTAAACCAGACTGGATTATTTCATGGTGTAATGTTTACATGATTTAGAGTCTCAGTCGGACTCAGTCAGAAATTGCAGCAGTGTATCGACTTTGTGAATCCCGTGATTAGAGCCCCAGTTACAACAATTAACTATTACATTCCCTAATTGTCTGCGCTATGTTTTAATTACCTTAACGATACGTTTCATTAGAAGGACGCAGGTAGAGCATTCGTCACATTACTCAGTTGTTCCCCAATTAACACATTAGACATGGAAATTGGTTTAATAGTCATAATTATGGCCTTTTCCGTATATTAACCCAGCGCAGTCCAAATCTAGACTGTTTTCCATTCTAATAAAGTGTAAATAATGCATTATCTTAACTATTTCAAACACCACAACTACTCACAAGATCGTTCCAAAAAACCAAAACTGCTTTTCCAATTTAAAACATTTTGTCCTGCAGTAATATTACACTGAAAAGCACAGTCGGGTTTAAGTAGCGTTCACTCAAAACAAACCACCAGGCGAAATAGGTGTAAGTTTGATCAAAATATTTTAATAAAGCTTTTCCAGGACATCAACATATACAAATGACCCTCTGCGGTCATACTGAAACGGATGTATCTGCAGTGATGACCTGACAACAAGCCTAAAACTCAATCTCATTCACAGCCTGCTGCATGAGAGTGCGTGGGGACAAAATAAAAATAAATAAGCTAGATTTACAGCCAAAGAAAATCTGCATGCAGACCAGTTTAACTACAGACCTTTAACAAATTCAAACCGAAGTGCAAATTCAAAGTGTCCTGCCATAAATAAGCTGTATGCTGTTCTGCTCAGTGTCATAATGCTGAAGCACAAAAGCAGCACGAATTGAAACGCAGTTGAAACAAAATCCCGAAAAGTGCGGCAGGCAAAAATATAATAATGTTGCCAGGTCGATACACACCAGTGTGTTAGGGTCCATATTGAAATGTCCATTCTCAGCACTCACACATAGACTTTGTTTGGTTTGAACTCTCTCTCTCACCAGCACATACACACTTATATACACGCACATCACATATATAGACTATCAAGTATCTGAACTGAAAAACAGCCCGCATCTGGTGCCAGGAAATCCTATAAGAAAAGTTGCGTATTGTTTTGTTTTTTTTTTCTGAGCATTGTTTAATGTCGACCTCCGTTCTTGGGATCTAAAATGCAGCCAGTCTGAGACGCAAAAGTGCGAGGCGTTTTAAGGCTTGTCGGTACACTGTTTACACAGGCTGGAGGTGACGCTGTTGAAAAGGGCACATTTGTCAGGGCAGGAGGAGCCTGAGGCGGCTCCAGGGGCGAATGCCGGGTAGCCGGGTGGCTGCTCGTAGGCGCTCAGGCTCGGTGCGAGCGACACGGCCTGACCCTGGTTGAGGTACGCCACGAGCCGTCTCATTTCTTCCAGCGCCTGCGCTTGCATGAGGATGTAGTTCTTAGCGAGGAGCAGCGTGGCGATCTTGGAGAGTTTACGTACGGACGGGCTGTGCGCATAAGGTATGACTGCTCGTAACTCATCCAACGCGTCGTTTAAGTCGTGCATGCGTCGTCGTTCTCGTGCGTTGATGTTCAGCCGCAGCATTTTCTGCTCCCGGTTTTTCTTCCCCGTTTCACATTTAGCTCCGGACACACCAGGCGCACCCGTCGTCCTCAGAAGCATCATCTCGCACCGACCGTCGCTGTCATCATCCGGGCTCTGCTCTCCCCCACTGCTCTGACCGCTTGCTCCTTCGCCGTACGGACCACGCACGGACACCCCGGGCAACCCGATGGATCCCGGTAGTGCTGCTGCTCCTCCAACTGCCTGAACCGGATCCGAGTCGGATGGATCGAAACTGCCCAGGGGAGACTGGCGCTCTCTGCTCATGGGATCACCGCCCGGAACAACCGAGGCGCGAAACGTGTCCATCTTTTTAGCGCTCAGAGTTTTGTGAAACACGTCCCCCAAGTTCGTCCTCCTGTCCATAGTTTCCACAGTCACTCAGATTAAGACGCTCGAGCTCTCTTCCGCGTTCACGAGCGTCTCATGTGAAGCGTTCGAGTCTTCACTTGTCAAAAGTGAGAAGTGTGGAGGCGTCGCTCCTTCTAAATCCTAAATGCCTCCTCCTCTCTGTCCGCATCCACCTTAAACCCCGAGTTTCCCCCCGATCATCGTCAGTATCATCATCACAAGGGGGTGAGCCTTTTACATCATTATTGCCATGTGAATACAAGGCAAGGTTGCCAGATTGTTCCCCTTACTCTCAGTCGTTTTAAAGGAGAAACTAAGATAAATCCTACTTTTAACCACACCACTAAAATGACAACCCCATTTCACATCCCCAGCAAGTTACTTATTTTGCCAGCCTTATAAAATAAATAGGCAGGTTGCCATACAATCTGGCAAAAAAAAAAAAATGTTGCTAAAAAGAAGACCATTGCTTTTAAGAGAACTGCACCTGGACAGGTCTCTGAATAAAAAAGTAATGGATTGAAAATGTACCAAATACTAAATTGGAGCTGCACCAAGGCTCTGGTTAAAATGAGTCTGTCATAAGCTTTAAAATTGTTTTTGGACTCTCAGGCTCCATAATGCCACTGGTTTACTTTATATGGCATGTACATTGACAGGGACTGTGGTAGTCTAGTGGTTAAGGTACTGGACTCTGGACCAAAAGGTTCTGGGTTCAAATCCCAACTCTGCCACAGTTGGGTCCTTGAGCAAGGCCCTTAACCCATAATTGCTTGTATTGAAAGACTGTATGAGTTGTAAGTCGCTCTGGATAAGGGTGTCTGCTAAATAATGTAAATGTACATTGGAAAGGAAATGTCATTTTGGGATGATCTCATATACAAACAATATATCTCTCAAAACTATGTTATTTACCAACTGAATGAATGTTTGAAATGTTATGTACCCTTAAGATATTCTGAGTAAATAAGACCTACATCATCACCAGACATTTTTGCACAGTTTCTGGAGACAGATAAAGAGGAATCAGTTTTAACACAATTATATTGTACCTGGTATTTTACCCATTATGGAAATGGCCCACTGTTACATTTCTGTGATTGGCAAATGTGTGTAAACCTCATTTTGAATAGAATTGGCAGTTAATTAAAAGGTTAAATTAGAGTCAGGTGTTTTCCATCAATATGTTAACAATCAATCATGTTAATGAGCATCCTGCTGCATTTAAAGAACAGGAATCTATCAAAGTCTGATATTCTCAGCATGTTTGTGGAAGGGTATCACAAGCTGTTGATTATCACCAACCATCTCCAAATAGTTTGCTAATCACCAATTAGCTACTCACCCCAAGAGTGGTCACTTCAAGAGCAAGGCCTAGTCTGGCCTAGTCTGTGAGGTCACAAAGGAACTCAGGGTAACTTCTTAGTAACTAAAGGACTCTCTTACATTGGCTAATGTCAATGTTTATGAGTTCGCCATCAAGAGAACACCAAACATGGTGTGCATGGCAGGGTTACAATGAAAAAGTTGCTTTTCTCCAAATGCATGGACACAACGGAAGTGTTGTTAAAACCATTTTGGGTCATTTGGTTTAAAATATAAGTGATGTGTCTGGAAAAAGAAAGATACAGCATTCATGAGAATCTTATACCATCTGTGTAACATGATGTGATTTTCAATCGGTTGTTTTGCATCTGGGCCAGTATGACTTGACATTATCGACTAAGCAATTAATTCTGAATTATATCTGCAAATTCTTGAGGAAAATATCAGGACATCTGTCCATGAACCGAACCTGAAAAAAAAGTGGAGTATGCAGCAATGACAATAACCCTAAGCTCACAATCGTTCCACCAGTAATGGTTAAGTAAGCATAATGTGAATGTATTGCAACAGCCAAGTCAGAATCCTGACTTTAATTAAACAAAAATGTTATGGAAGGACCTGAAGTGAGGAAACAAACCAGCATCATAGAGCTTCAGCTGTCCTGTATAGAAGAATGGGTTAACATTTCTCTAAGTTGATGTGCAGGACTGATCAACAGTCACCAGAAACATTCATTTGGACAGCACGGATACTTAAAGCAAAGGTTCACATTAATAAATACATAAATGCCCATGTATAATATTTTCTCCCACTTGTTCAGTTGGGTTCTCTTGATCTCCGTTTAGCACTTTATGAAAATCTGCGGACATGTTATTTAGATTTATGCAGAAATAGAAACAATTCTAAAGGATGTACAAACTTTTAAGCACCAATGTACGTGAGGCTGACAGAGTGATATTAAACTTATGTGCTAACAACAACGTGGCACAAGCTTCAAGATGGTAAGAACAGTAGGTTATGCTGTTTTTGTTCCTTTTTTATAGATTACTCTCCATTGATGTCTGATATTATTTGACATTTATTGAACTGGGCCAGTTTGACAAATCTTTCACTGGTACACACAAAACTAAAGAAGTTTACTTTTTAAATAGGTTGATTTATTGATCCAGTATTTTGTTCAGTCTGAAACCCTCGGTACATGTTAAGTGTTCTTTAAATTCATGCTCAACTTAATGTTTGAGAGTTTAATTTGGGAGATAAACATGCTATTTTATTTTGGGCGATTTAAAAAACAGTTGACAGATGAATGTCGGGTTTGTTTTGCTTAGTCACACTAACATTTGGACTTCGAATGACTGAATTTTTATCTTTCACACTTAGTCATGCAGATCCTTTTGTGGACTTTGAATAATGTATAAAACACAGCTTGATGCATGCAAAAAATAAGAGACTGTAGAGCACTTTTTTTTATTTGGGATCTATAAGAGCTCTTTGGTGTTATTTTGAACTTGTTCAGATCTCTATTTGGACACCAGTCTCAGAAAAAAAAGTATTTTTCCTCAGGACATGAAAGATACGTTTTTTTGCCAAACTTTAGGCACCACTTTCTGGGCCGGTCCTTACAATAAAACACGACTGGCTGTGGCTGAGAGAGTGACGGCTGGTCCGGGGATCATTCTCTAACACAACAGTGACCCCTGCTAGTTTAACATTTGACAGATTTCTATTTCATACAGGCATTTAAGGACTCCAACCAACTACTTATCTCGTGTAGCTGGTTTTCGTGTAATATTTGAGCATTAAAGTACATAATAAAGCACGTTCTGCAACTACACTATAAATGATAAGCGATAATAATACATTATTGTGCTAGAGTCGCCACCACGTGGCCACATTCCCAATAAACAAACCACACCATCCACTAAACGGCAAACCTGACGTGTTTAATTAACACAATTCCGATTCTGTCAGCAGTTTACTCGTCTTATTTGCATTCGACCAGATTAAGGTTAAGGGACAATTGTGACATCTGTAATATGTGTTATGAAATTAGTGTAGACCATTTGCTTATAATTGACTTATAACAATAAACTTAATAAGTCAATCCATTAGGTTAGACTGGAGGTCTGGAGTTAGTTGTTGGCAGTTGGTGAGGCAATCAATAAAAAAATCGTGCAAAATATGCATTATGAAAGACTTTCAATGATACTTTAGTTAAAATTATTTTTCAATCATGCTTAATCTTTGTAGCCTGGCTTTCAGAGACGGGGCTATTGTATGAGTTTGGAGTTACTCCCTACTGTAGTCACGTGGGTCTGATAACAAGAACTAAGAGAACTACGACTTGGGGAAAAAATAGTCCTGGATATACCTTCACTTTCATTGTTGTGCTGAGACTGGAGCTTTAAATTTACATTATTATTTATCATTTAACAAAGTTATATTGATGACAATTACAAGGTCATATCAATACACTACATAGGGGCTGATTTGGAGTGACCAATTACCTTAACATGACTCTGCCTAGAACTGTCACCAAACAGTGAGAAAGTTCTCTCCCAGATGAAATGATCTGGGTCCTTTCTGTGTAGAGTTTGCAGGTGTGGGTCTATGTGCCCTACGATGGATTGGCACCATGTCTTGGGTTGTTCCTGCCTTGTTTCTGTGCTGTTGGCTGGACACTGGCTTTCAGGATTAAGCTGTTAAGAAAATGAATGAATACATGAATTTTTCTACCACACATCTTTGTGATATGGAAGGAATCTGGAGCTCATGTGGACATTTGGAGGACTTGCAGCAGGACAATGAACCAGCATGAAAATATACACTTAAAAAACGTTTCTGACATCACATGGCCTAAACCTTTATACAGTGAACAAGAATGGATCTAGGAGCATGGAGGGTCTGGGTAGATTCCCTAATGAGGAGTGTCTCGTATCTTACCAAGAATTAAGGGAGAAAATGGTAGTATTTTGGCTAAATGGGAGCTAATATATGCTAATATTTTAAAATCTGAATGTATATTTATCTGTAGACATTTGACACATAGGCCATATATCTTAATATGTTCACAAAATGTATTATTTCGTATTATTATCTGTGAGCACTGAATCTAATTCCTAATTTTCATGCACTGGTACAGCGACAAGTCTTGCCTTCTAGCCTCATGGGTTGAGAGAGAACTCCTCTGTAATGTTGCAGATGTAATATTTCTCCTGTCTCTATACTGATGTGGAAGGACCATTGTTTTAGGCAGCCAGTGAAGCAGAATGCCTGGCAGACAGCTGAGAGCCTGAGGCTTGCTCTTCATCTTGTGATGGTGGAGGAACACCTTCATGCCCAATCAAACAGCGCTAATGAGAGGAGATGAGCCAGGACGGTCAAACAGCCACCACCAGCTCTTCTCCTCCTGCCTGGATGCCATCAGTCTGCTACTGAATCTCAGCCGTTCACATTGTTGCTCTGATTCTGTTCTGAGTGAGGCAGAAGAAACAAAGCAATATGATAAATATTGAAGGTGTAATTTGTTTTCACAGGACAAACCAATATACAGATTTTAACACTATAAGCATACAAACAAAATCCTGATCTGAACATCTGTGAACCATCTTTTCAAAGCTACTGACTAGCGTGTTTAGCTATCAGAACAGACAGATGTTTTCAATTATGATTTGCTCACAGGCTGTCAGCTTTTAATTTGCTTTAATTGTCTACAATAGGCCCTTTTCCAGCGCGCCTTAATACTGAATATTACAAGGTACAATGGATTCCAAGCAGTGGATTTCCTGCAATTCTGTCCTGAGACCCTGACCAGGATTAAGCATAGAAGATAATAAATAAATAAATACATGAATAATAATAATAAATTATACACATGCAGTGCCTTTTACAAACTCAACGTCACTTTACAAAAACAGACAATAATCAGTAAGTCGTCAGAAGTCCAGAAAAGGTCATTTTGTATAGATATAAACCAGTAGTTTTTAAATCTGGAATGTGCGCCCCCTAGGGGCTGCGTCGACCTATTGCGGTGGAGGGTCAGCAAGGCCAATGAATTCTATTACACAGTAAACGTTGAAAATACTGTACATACTGTCTTGAAATAATTTGTTTGATTTGTCACTTGATTTTGCTTTTTTAAAGCAAAAGTTTGCCATTTGTATGAATTGTATGAACAATTTTGTTATAGTGTTTAAAATGACTATAGGTGGGTTAGGCTTTAAAATATTCTCACCTACAAAAGTGGACATGATAGGAAATATGGGGGAACCACTGATATAAGCCCTGATATTTAATAAAGAGACAGATATTCAAGCCCTAAAAGCCTGGGGTATGAAATACAACTTGGACGCCATTGGAAAAAAATCCACTGAGAGAGTGTAATCCGGATATGTTCAAAGAACTATGATGTCACATCCGTAAATATTTATTTGTACCGGTCTATATGCCCGCCATTGCTTTGGATTACAATGTTTTGTGTTAATTAAGAGGGAAACCAGCGCTGCCAGTTTCAGGATACTCTTTATTGCAATCAGTGGGCAAGGAAGGCAAGGCAAGTTTATTTGTATAGCACCATTCATACACGAGGCAATTCAAAGTGCTTTTTCAAAGTGGGTTTTCTAATAGTTTTTATTTAGATATGTATTATTTGTTAAGGAAAATTCTCTATACTACATTAATAAATAAATTATTTCCTTCAATTATTTTCCCACTGCTCTGTGAAAGATAAATCCCTGTCCTCATCAAATCATTAAACTCCTGTTTCTTCGTGGTTTTTTCCCCCCAGGCTTGTAACAGGTAACCTCTTTTTCTTTTATTCTACAAAACACGTGTTCTGATTGTAAGGTGTATTTAAGTTTTTTGCTTTTTCCACACTTTCCTAAACTATATTAAGCCCGCTGTTTTTGTTCACTGTGTTACATGCAATATTAACCTGTATTAACTTGTCCAGAGTAAACATCATTATGTTCTTTGTGGTATCACAGGTAGCATCACTTAATACCTTTGTTCCCTTTATACAGATGTAGTAGCAGATTCCACCCGCGCGCTTTTACTGTTGGCATGACATAAAGAATAGATTTGATCAAGTGTTTTCCTTGTAGTGATCCATTTGTGCCACGCGGGGTCAGTGTGTGCCCGGATTTCACAATCAATGCATTGAAAATCGAATTGACATACCGTTGTCTACTTTCTTCATTTATGATGTGATGAGCAAATTGACTTCAGAGTGTGTATATGATTTACTCTCCGTAATGACGTATTGATAATCATTTAGCAAAGAAGCAGAAATTTCAGATCATCTTCCAAAATCTCATTCCCATATAACCCTTAAGACTTGACTAGATCCCCCCTCTCTCCAAACTTAGTCCTGAGTAGCTTTTGGCTGAGCATGCGTAATGAGTAAAGGAGTAATGACCGTACAGGTTTTCTGTTTGTGCTGTGTTGCCAGGCAGAGCAGATTCAAACTAGTATTAAAATATGGGACTGTTTCTGTTTAAAAGTAAGAAACCTATTTGTATTATTTTAACAGTAATACATGTTTTGGGAGTGCATCCCTGACTGCTCACAAAAATTAGGGGATATTTCAAAATGAAGTATATTTTGTGTGTGTGTGTGTGTGTGTGCGTGCGTGTGTGTGTGTGTTTTTAATGTTTTCTATACTTCAATAATTATGATTATGACTGATGCAGTTCCATATCCAAAGCATTGGGCCATTTGATTCCACTGTTCTTTATATTTATGACACATAATTATTACTATTTATTATTTGATATTTATTTATAGACACTATATAATGATATGTTTAGCTACAAAGGGTTATTTTTGTGTATAGAATCGTTTGTCTAATCTTGGGATCTAAGTGTGTACCCTTCTTTTTTGGTCAGGGTTCAGCTTTTTGGGATGACCCCCCAACCAGACTCCCCATGTTTAGATAGAGCCAATCATGCCTGCATACGAGGCACTCCCTGGTATGGAGATAAAGCTAGAGGGGGGAACTTGCCCATCATCCATCCATGCACACACACACACTCACATTCATGCATGCACGCACTGATTCGTCATGCATGGCCCAATCTTTCGCTTTTCTCATCATCCATTCATGCATACTACTATTCTTGTTAGGTGACCCATATTATTCACCAGTAGAGCCATACAATCACCCACCTACACATTAATGCATGATTCATTTTCTGTTTCAGATGTTTTTCCCCCTCTTCACTCATTCATTCATCCATCCATCCATCCATCCATTCACTCACATATGCATCAATGTAGCTGGTTAGGAAACTATACACCAATACAACCATCTAGTATCCATTTGTAGAGCATTCATCCATCCAGTCCTCTGTATAGCATTCATCCATCCAGTCCTCTGTATAGCATTCATCCATCCAGTCCTCT
>JAVSBV010000083.1:1353551-1365886 GCA_033117975.1 Parotocinclus spilosoma | reverse complement strand
GTGTGTGTGTGTGTGTGTGTGTGTGTGTGTGTGTGTGTGTGTGTGTGTGTGTGTGTGTGTGTGTGCGCGCGTGTGTGATCGTAAGGCCTGGTTAAATGGTCTAGTCACTTTGTCCAGACTGTCTCCATTGATGTTTCACATTACTGCTAATAATATTAAAGAAGCTCTGAGTGAAAGCATCAGTAACACCAGCACTTAAGACACCGGCAGCGTCATACCTTTACTAGAGATCCAGACTTCCTAGTAATAACCTCACAGTACCCAAAGCACCTTGTCTTTATACCTTATTGTAAAATTTTGCACACACTATATTATGTTAATTCGTTATTTTATGATTTAAAATGGCAACTTGTCTTATATGGGTGCATCATAGCAATTTGTTCTATGGGATCTTGAAACAAAGGCAAACACAATTTCCAGTTATCAAATCCTTATCTATGCTTTTATCATTCAAAGAGGCCAAGTGGGTTAATAGAACCTGGTCTTTTAATGCGTCTAAGTGCGTTTGCATT
The DNA here is from genome assembly GCA_033117975.1 of Parotocinclus spilosoma. Taxonomy (NCBI): domain Eukaryota; kingdom Metazoa; phylum Chordata; class Actinopteri; order Siluriformes; family Loricariidae; genus Parotocinclus; species Parotocinclus spilosoma. Next base: position 1,365,374 of record JAVSBV010000083.1, on the reverse strand, counting down.
AGCGCTCTAGCGGACGGACGGTGCAATTTTGTCTCACTTCGCCCAGTATACAGAGCAATCTATTGTCTCCAACCGGGGCGCTGGAGCAAAGCGAAATCGACTACACAAACGCTCAGGGTATATCGAATCAATGTCAGTAAAGACGTCCTCTTAAATATCGTGGATCTGGCGAGCTTTTATGGTCGTTTTCTTTTTCTTTTTTTTCTTATGCGCCCCCGTTTGCCGCATGTGCAAAACAATAGCAAGTGCACACAGCGCGAGATGGAGCAATGACTGACGCCGAGCCAGTATAACCGCAACGCGTTAAGCACGGCACATATATACTGCTTACAAAAATACGGGGATGAAACATCCTCTAATTATCGTGAGCAGTGCACGTTTGAACACGGTATCACACGTTGTGATCACTAGAAGAACATTGCGGTGCTGCATTTGCGTACTTACGCGTTCACTGCGCGGTTTGCTTTGCTCAGCGGTGGCTGATAGATGCTGACGGTGGGTATGGAGAAATCCTATCCGCTATTCTTTACCCAGACCGTGGCGTGGATTTAAATCTCATTTGCAGTCCATTCCTGCGTGCATCAGAAGCGGGTATGCGAATGTGTGTAGCAGGAAGCGTCCGTTGTGCGGCTTGCCCTCTGTTGGAGTGAGTCAGGGGGGCTGGAGAGCCTCTGCAAAGCATGGCTGCGCTTTTTTTCCCCTTCCTCCCCCCGAAAGAGGGCAGGTCGTTGTGTGCATTATAATGAGTTAAAATCTCTTTCTCCCTCCCCTCGATCGCATGCATGTGTACGCGCGCACAAGCGAGCGCACAAAGTGTCGTGTTGCAAATGCAAAGCTGCAATCGTTCTGCTGGGAAAACGCAGCTTGCATTTACACCTTTGCAGTGGCTTCTAACCTGCTAGCGCGTGTATGCGCAGTTAATCATCCCCACATTTCGAGCATTATTTATGTCTTAGGACTATAAATGCATCCGGTGTCTGCATCACCTTTAAAGGCGTTTTTGTCCCCGGTTCCAGTCACACAGCTGTACCCCTGCACCGTCACTTAGCCCTGCACTGTATTGAACGTCCATGCATGGCAGTTATAACCTGAATTTTAGGATGCCCATTTACTTCACCAACTGCACCACATGTTATATCATGGCCCGTTTTTAATACTCACGAGACACATTTTATTTATGGGCTTATAATAAGCTAAAAAAAAAAGACAGAGTCACAAATGCTCTTACATTGAGCCCTTAAACTGTCCGTTATTTTAGCAACAGAAATGTAAAATCGAACCAAAAGGGCATCAGGACAAAATGGCGTGACAAAAACAAAATCTTTGTTATTCTTTGTTATTCTGTAAAATATGCCAGTGGTGACCACTTTAGCTGTCAAAACCAAGTCAGATATCTGACGAATGATTAATGCGCCAGCAATTAAATAAATAAGCGCACAAAGGGGCTTACGGTTCTGTTGATGCATTCTGCATCAGTACACCATAAAGATGAGATTATCTGGGCCTTTTTTATTAGACACTTCAAATGAACTGTCAAAGGTCAGCCAGCGAAATGACCACGGTGCTGGACTCTAGATGTAAATGCTGCAGTCTTTTGTTGGGATGAGTGCTTGCTTTTTACGCAGACCGGAGCATCGAGGCCTTCTGCGTAAACGACTCGGGTTGTCTTTGTTGCAAAGCACTCGTATGTTATTTTAAACGCATTAGACATAAAATGGGAACACCTTTTTGCATGTAAATGTAAAAAAAAAAAACACACACAACAATGCTCCCTCAAAATTAACATTCCTTACCATTGGTGCGTAATTCAGCAGCGCAGTGAGCACGAAGGGTCTCGAGTTTGAAAGCGAATTTGAGAGCGTTTTCTTCCTGGGAAAAGCCTCCATTGTTGATGCAGAAACAATGGCAGCTGCAGCAGTGAATGATGGGAGCCGGGGGTCAGTGCCTGCAGGACCCTCAGGCCCCGAAGGCGCCCTTTCTCTCCCGCACGAGGTGTGAGGCTGCCCCGGGTAGGGGGGTCTCCTAGTCCATTGTGCTCCACTTCCAAACAGATAAACATTTATTAATCAGGCATGACATGATGTCAGGGGAAAATCTAAAGCTAGAAAGCGGCTAAAGGGTAGGAAGTTGACTAATAGCATCCAGGTTCGTCTTAACATTTAATACATAACATTTAAGCTAAATTTCTATGAGGCGTTTATGCTGCACGACAGAAATGTATTTGAATTTGAATTTATTAGATTTTTTTTAATTGATTTTATTTTATGAAAAAAAAATTGGGGGGGGGGGGGATCTTGTGAGGTAAAATAAAAAAAATATTACTGGGTTAAATGAAACACCACCGTGTTTTGTGTTTGCAATGTATTTTTAATTTTATTCTTGACATTTGCAAGGTGTGCACTGATTTTTAACGCTCGCTCTTAATGACGTTTTAAATCGGTCACCATTTAAAATTCATAACATTTTCCAATTAAAATGAGAAGCATGAACCTGTAAGTCTGGTTTCGTCTTTCTGAAAATTTAACTGCTTTATTCTATTATATGCACCAAATCCTGTTTTCTATGTTTTGCTAATTGTTTTTTTTTATTATTGGTTGCGATATTTGTAGTTGTTACTGCATAAAATAGCATTTGATATTTTCCATTTTCTGTTCTTTAAGCGCAGTATATGGATTAGATACGCATCTTAATTTCATATTCAATTATTCAGATTAATAAATGTGTTGATTAATCACCAAGGATACTATGCAACATTTAACGTGAAGCCACTAATCTGCTGAGATTGCATTTTTTTAAATCACAGATTTTCCTCTTCGAATGTGCATTTATTATTCGTGTAGGGTCATGTATTAAATAATACTATTTCTTAACTGGTTTTAATTATATATACCATTAAACAATAGGTTATCCTAGATCTTACAGATTGGTTGCGTTTTACTGGAGCCTACAGCTGCGTTTCAATCAATTACTCCCCAAAACAGAGAGGCAAAAGTAGGTCAGATGAGCCATAATCTCCACCCAGTGCACTGCATCCAACACAAAGCTGCAGCTCAGCTCGTTCAGCTCGCACAAATGGCCTGATTTAGGTACTTTCCTATTTCTGATGGTCTTTACATCTTCCTGAAATGAAATGCATCTGTAGAAGGGTGACTGGGAAATGATTTGTGGATGGAGTACGTTATGGAGGAAGATTTAAGACGTTTTAGCAAATATGTTTCATAAATGAAACTAATCAGACACACAAAACGTAATACATGTTATAACGTAATACATAGATATTTTAATGAATTTAATCTTGTACTTGCACGTATTATTCATAGTAACACAAACTGTTAAAATCAAATTATTGGCTTTTTAAATTAAATTGATTGCACTTGCAATCATAGGCACACATTAGTTTGTTTTTTTTAAGTTAAAGAACATGGGAGGGGGAGGGGGTGCAAAATTGTTGCTCCACAAAGCAAAATTGTATAGGCAAATTAAGTGTAACATTTGACAATGCAAAAGCTTCTGGGTTTGACACACCATATTTTTAGTGTGTTGTGACTAGAAGGTAAGATTAGAATAATAGAATGTGTGTAAATGTGGTTTATAGATTCACATTAAATCACATTAAAACTCATTTCTTTTTAGGTAGCAAAAACCCTAACAAAATTCCAGTCATAAGAAAAGGTAATGAATCAGTCAGTGAGCTAATTAGCACTAAACACAGTTGCTAAACTTTAATATTCTGTATTTTAATTTTCTCTCAAGCGTTTAAGAATCTCTCTAATGTACACGTACCATTATCTGTCTTTAGCTATAGTTTACCTGATTTTGCCAGTTATGCTAGATAGCTAGCATGTGTCACAAATTATATAAATTTTTGAAAACTGTAATAACCACCGATATTTAGTCTGCCCTTTAGGATTAATTAGTATTTACAAATTGCTTTTACAGGAAGCTAAATACAACAAAACGGTCCCACTAAGAACATGAGATTCAACTGGACTAAATAATACTGATATTCATATTATGTTATTTTATTCAGTGTTTATGTACATTAAATAATGTATAAATATTTTTATATTCCCAATAAAATGTCCTCTTGTTTTTCCAAGCATTTTTTTAATAAATACTGTATTATGTTGAGTTTATAGTGTACATATTACATTTAACTTTTATTTCTTATTGTAAAAGTTTTCCTTCTGTTTATTCAAACTATTGCATGTAAATGTAATAATTAAGAAAATTAAATGTATTAATTAAGAAACTTTTTTAAACGTTTAATTCTTGCAGAAATCATCTAGACTGCCAAAGGAATTGGGATTTTTGAGTCTTGGTCCTCCCATTGTTTCTTCCTTATTCTATCTATATTTATATTTATAGGGAGCTTTTCCTTGCCACTGTTGACCTGGGCTTTGAGACTAAATAAGTTGCTTTATGATAATGCTCCATTGTAAAACACTATTAAAACAAATTTGAATTTAAAGGTCATAACACTGGATTGACTACAATGTCTGAGTTATGTTTCTTGCCCCACTGGAGCATGGCTCTTAAATAAAAGATATTCTATATAATTAACTTCTTACACTAGTAACTATAACACAATATTAGATCTGCTATTAATAATAAAAATGTATTTCACATATTTCAAACTTATTTCATACAATTTTTTTTAGATTATCTTTTAATTAATGGGTTATTTACAAATTGAGTTTTGTCAGAAATCCCTGGTTCGATACTGAACTTGGACCCTGTGTAGAGTTTGCATGTTCTCCCTGTGTCCATGTGGGTTTACTCTAGATACTCTGGTTTCATTCCACATTCCAAGGAGATGGCTTCGGTTAATCAGCTGCCCTAAATTAGCCCTCTAAGGATGTACCTTGTATCGATGTAACCTTGCCATGTTATAATAAATAAAACAAACCTCTTTGGCATTAATAGACACACAAGTGGATCATGATGTAGCAAAATGGGGCCGTACAGGTACAGCTTTGTACCTTAGGAAAGTAAGACATAAAGACTCTAAATTGTTTTTGTTAATAAATCTCAGTTAGTACCTTGAAAGAGTAAGATGTACTAAGTAGTTCACTGATGTGTTTTATTCAAAATAAAAATACCTATTAACCAAAGTAAGAAAAAAGGCTGCAGGGTTATGTGTTTTCTTGTCAGGTTTCCATAAGTACTAGATTATTGTTTTCATATGTAGTTTACATTCTTTTACTCTGATTAGCTAAGAAGGGACTGTGGTAGCCTAGTGGTCAAGGCACTGGACTCTGAACCAGAAAGTCCAGGGTTCAAATCCCACCTCTGCCAAGTTGCCACTGTTGGGCCCTTAAGCAAGACCCTTAACCCATAATTGCTTGGACTGTAAGTCGCTCTGGATAAGGGCGTCTGCTAAATACTGTAAATGTAAACTGAGATTTTCAAATTTTTTTCACAACCCCAAATTAGAATCATTACATTGTTCTGAGAAAAGGGTTCTGGTAAAAATGTTCCCCAATGTAGGTCAAATGTAAAGTCCAAGGTGGTTTTATCATGTGTCTGTACATGGTCCTTAAGGGTCTTAGAAGATTAAATTTACTAAAGGTAAAAAGACATCTCCAAATATATAAAAAGCATACAGCATGTGCTATCTGATTCTGGAAAATTGGATGAATTTATTTAAACAAATTTGTATTTTAGATAACAGTGATGCCATTTGTAGTTAAAGTGATGATCAGGTATTTTATAATCAGTGATCTGTTAGGTCCAAATGCATGGTGTAATTGCGTTTCCTTTATATAGAATGTGAAGGTCCCATCCCAGTTATAGCCAGGTATTTACACCGCTTATAAGTTATTTCGAAAGGAATATGAATTTTATTAAAAAAAAAAAAAAAAACATTTCATTTTATTTCAATAAACAAGATAATCAGAAAAGTAAATAAAGTGAAAATGTTGTTCAATTACATAAATGAGATGCAAACTCAGTTATGGTGATTAAGTAGGAAGTGATATATTAATGGGGGTGAACGGGAGCATGTTAAACTGTACCAGAGTGCCCCCACATTGTGTTCAGTAGATCACCCAAAAGTGCCAAAACACACTGACAGCGATGGGGTATAGACAGGATCAGATTATCGAGCAGTTCTTGTCAGATCCTCTTTGTATTTATTTAGAAATATCCCCTCATTTTTGTAAGCAGTGTATAGATTAGTAGCTTCATTTATTTTCCTGAGATAAAACAGTACACATGCTCTCTTATTGTAATAGTACAAAACTGTACTTTAGAGTAACCACGCTGCTTTTGACTGACTGTAACAGTACAGATACTGACATGGGCAAATTGAGCAACAGTATGTTTCTTGCCAAGCCTATAGACTTTTCAGTTTGTATGATAGTGATGCCATTTGTAGTTACATCTGTATAGTTACAATGTGCCAAACATGAAAGCTGTCATTGTTTATTTGTAAAATAAGATGAATTCATCAAGTAAATGAGGAGCAAGGTCACATTTAATGCACTGCATGTTTGCTATTGCTATTGTTGCATCCCAGTGACAACCATCCATAATTAACTCTAAAGGCTGGAGTTTAGTATATCTTTCCCTGACATTCTATTTGTTTGATGAAGCTGGGGAATCAGGGTGACCTTTTTAAAACACAATTTACATCAGTGCATTTGCCAAAACTGAAGCTGTAGATGTTCTGGATAATGGTAGTGCCACTTGGACTTTTTGTTTTTGTGTGTGTGTGTGTGTGTGTGTGTGTGTGTGTGTGTGTGTGTGTGTGTGTGGGGCTTATTTACCGTCGCTCTTGGCATCAGTGGCCATTTCAGCAACACACACAAGGTTATATCTATACACAAGTTTATCTCAAGGCTAATCACATATATACACTGAAGTCAGTGCCAATTTACTGTAATCAATTACCTTAATGCATGAGGTGGAAACTGGAGTACCCAGAGTAAACCCACGCAGACACTGGGAGGACATGCAGACTCCATACAGAAAGGACCCAGGTTGCTCCACTCTGGGATTATACCCAAAACCTTCTTGCTCTTAAGCGGCGGTGCTACCCACCTTGCGACAGTGTAGCTGTGTGTGTGTGTGTGTGTGTGTGTGTGTGTGTGTAATGCATACACACAGTACTATGTGAAAGTCCATAATGACTGTATATAACATTAACATTTCTGATGGTTGGACACCAATTTTAACCTTGCCGTTTTTAGTCCCTAACACTTTACTCATCTTCATTCCAATCTTTGTGAGCGTTAGCATATCTTAGCCTTTTCACCATGTTTTCCTTATTAACATATCACTCCTGAAGCTTCAAGCTTCTTCAGATTATTAAAGGCTTTTATTCAATGGAAGCCCAAGACTTTCGTACAGTACTATTTGTATTTGATTTATTTATTTGTATTTTTTCTTATTCCAAATGCTGTGTCTGAACGTCATTCGGTGCAGGAGAGTCTCTCTATGCTTCCCCATTTAGGTCGTACTAATAACTGACCTTTCTGTTGTCATAGAACTGATTGCTTGGGCTATGAAGCAGTTATATCATTATTATATTTTGAGCTGAAGATTTTCAGCTCAGCCCTTTCTTTTCTTCGTTTCCCTCCTGGGCTAGGCTTCTTTTTTTCCCCTATGCTTGCAGCAGCCCTGGCTAATGGAGATTATCCACATGCATGTGAAAGAATGGCGGTGAGTCTTTTCCCCCTCCCACCCACGGTGACCTAATTTGATTGGTAATGAGCACAGGAGATGCAGCAGCACCTCGTGGCTGAGGGTCATGAATAGGAGCAGGTTCAGTGGATGCTGGGGGTTATCCACGCCTCAGAGTGATGTTGCCAGGTATAGTAATACACGGCTTGTTCATGTTTATTGCAAAATCTGTGATCCAGCTACTTATTTTTGGAGGATGTTCGCCAACAGCGGCTGGTTGGATTTTCAAAATCTGATGTGCACGTGCCATTCGCATGCATAAGGACTTTGTTGTAAGGACACCGTGTGCACGCGTAACCTTTTGCATTGTTATCCCTCGAACCCTCGGTTAGAGATGACCCATGCATGCTTTCTCCGTCCTACATCTCCAGGGGTCAAATGTGCATGTAGAGGCACCTGGTCCAGCAACCCCTCTCACACTGTGCCGGTAAATGTCAGCTCTACACACTAAAGGAGAAGATCATCATGGCCTTTTTAACTCCCAGACTCCCTGCTCTGCTCGATCTTTTGTCTGGTAATTAAAGACAACAGAAAGGAAAATGTAATTTATGAGGCCATTACCAGCACAGAGACACAGCAGTGACCAGTCAAGGCTCTACCGACACCCCCAACATTCACCTCTTTCACTATTCACTAATTCACCCCATTGTTTTTATTCACCAATTTAAGTGGCTTTATGGGCTGGTTTTCTGCTTTGGTCCACCATAAAAGGGTTTTCATTGAACAATGCATTGGTATTATAATTCAGTCCTAGACTAGGCTTAATCTAGAAGCAGAAATCCAGCCCTAAGTGGTTAACATTTTTTTTCTTTGGAGGCATGTGTGTCCTGAGTGCACTTAAGGTTACTTTTTCCGCTCCTGCTTTTGTAATGCAATTAAACAGATCTGCCCCACGAGAAGACCCAGCTGATTATTTCCCAGGCTTTATTTTCTAACGTATACTTCTAGTAGAATTCCATCCAAGTACTGTTGTTTGCAAACTAAATATAAATGCTCGCTATATATAGGCTGGAGATTTATGCTCTTGTGTGGCTTTACATTGTGTGTTAATGCATTTCCAAATTATATGCATCTGCAAATGCAAGAAAAATCAAACCTTTCTCTGTATAACATTTATTTCAGGAAAAGAAAATTAAACTGTTACAAATAGCACCTTGGAAAAAGTCTTGGGGGTGGCATGGTGGTTGGTGCGTTCTCTTAACCGCTTCATTGTCCCAGCTTGGCTATTACCTGTGTGGAGTTTGCATGTTCTCCCTGTCTGTGTGGTTTTCCTCATTTGTATTCAAGTTCCGGATACATTCGTGAGGTCAGTCGGGATCTGTGTGTAGCTCATCAACACGGTCAATATTAAGGAATGTACATAGAATGAGAAAAGCTATCGTTCCCCACCCCCCACGTTTTAAGGGTTCACTGGCCTCCCCTCCCTAGTCATGGCCAATTGTGCCTGCACAATGCCTGACCTGGCTGGAAGTCACATCCAGAACTCAATCCCTGATCACTGACACTGTGGTGGGCTAGCAAATTGCCATTGCGCCCAAAAGTGTGATGGCCTTCATAAATTTGGCAGTGGCTGTAACTGTAGCTGCATGCCCAAAACTGGCCATTATCACTGCTATTAAACTGTTAATCATAAATTAAATTGTCAAAGCAAAATTCAGATTTTTAAGCAATCAGTTGTGTTGAGAACGTAATAATCGCCACCCAGATAACATCTGGTCTCTGAGGCATCTCAGTTGGCCCCTTTCCTTTGAAGGATGAGGTGGGTGGCTGACAAATGTGTACAGAGACACAGTGCACAGTTCATACTAACAGACGGCCTATATTCAGTAACTTTATATGTACAAAGTCCCCTGTAGTAAGCAGTGGTGGCACATCTGCTACCCTACTCCCCCATTTCCCCACCACTGGAACTCATACACACATTGTTAATGCACAGTAAAAGTATTACACAAAATAAGACTTGGCTAAATTATTGTATGGATTTCAAACTACAGCCCAGCAGCCCAGAAATGCAACTACTAGTGATGTAGTCAAGAACAGAAGTTGAGACTGAAACCAGATTATGATATTTTTTTACATCATACAAGAAGCATATGGAAAGAATTCACTTTACGTTCATTATTTTTTTAATTATTTACATTTACAGCGTTTAGCCTTATCCAGAGCAACTAACAATTAAAACAGTCTTACAATCCAAGCAATTGTGAGTTAAGTTTGTCATATATTTTGTAAAATACAAGTGATTATATATAGCCTAAAATTATTAGTTATTAAATTATAGTCTACGGCAATGTAACTTAACCATAGCGAATGATGTTTATGATCCTGTTTCCCTCTCAAACTTAATTCAGAAGCACCACCTTAATATAAACAACATCCATTCTATGCATTTTTATTAGTAAACATGAAAACATCATAATAATTTGAAATTTTGCAGACCTGGTAAGGTAAGCGGTGAAACGAGAAAGTTTTAACGTCAGACTGTTCAAAGATAGACGCATGGACAGTGACTGTTTTACTGACAATTTGCACAGACGAATGTGTAGCAGCTTCTTTAGTATGCAGAGAACATGTTGGATCGCTGTGGGCCAGCACTTGGAAATGAGTGTGAAAAGAGTGAAAATCATAAATGGGATTGGTCAGATTTATTGTCTGCTTGTTAATAGACTCGCATTATAGAACCCTCTTATCGGAAGGGGAAGGGAAATGGGTGGATGGAAACCATTCTAATGAACAGTTCTGATTTGTTAGTAGTGTTCTCAGTCAGATATGCATCTTGTGGAACCAAATGAAATGGAGTACCATTTTCAATTGGTTAATATGTTTTATCTTTTACCAGGGTTTTACATAACCTATTCCATAGCCCCTTCACAAAAAGAACACACCCAATGCCACAGACAATTACTGGAGGTAAGGGATGGGATGCTGTGAGATCAAATTCTTCCAGAATATGTTATTATGCCACCCTTGGCTTAAACAATAGCCTAGATCCTGTCAGGTATGGATGGTATAACTGAACGTTATTTTATTCCATGTATAATCCGTGTTGGTCATTTTCCTATGTCAATTTATAAGTCCCTAATAAATTGTCAGTTGTGTCTAATCCAAAAGTCTAACGGCGCTACCAGTCAGGCTTTTATTAACATTATTAGTATTTTAGATCATTATATTTTACTATACATCCTGACTTGGGCTCAGTTATACAAGTGAACTAGAAATGTCCTTGCAAATTCATTTTTGCTCTCCATATCTCTGATCCATATCGCCTGCAAATATCCAAATCATTATTACCTTTCAGGCTGCAGCTGGAGCAGAACTGGAGAGACAGCAGGAGCATCTCACATTGATGCCCCAGGCTTGTAAACACAGGTCAACTGCATTTGTCTTGTTTGTGCATTGCATTTTATCTGCACATATCTCTGCAACATGGGCTGCAGCCTGACAGATAAAGTGTTGCTTCAGAAATCTATTACTCGGTGCATGTCTGCTTCACAGCTTTGTGCCTTCGAGCTGCAAGTCTTTCACTCAGCTTATTCTTACTGCCTTACAAGAAACAATTCAATCAAGGGAAAATCTCACATATCGGCCACAGTTTCTGTAATGCTGCACTCATGTCGGCTCGTACGTGTCCATTCAAAGTGCTCAGCTTGGCCCAACTGTTTTGCCGGCATCGACACGAGGGTAATTAGAGAAATGAAAGTTCACACATCATATTTCCACCCACATACACTCTGGCTCTGCTCTGCATTTCAATGCATCCTCCATGCTAGTACAATTCAGTCAGGCTCTAAATATAAAGGATATAAATCTAGTGATGTAGGATGTTTACACAATCATAATGATCTCTAATGAACACTTATCTAACAATTGTGTCCAGGGTGACGAACAGAAGGGATTTTCTGCTTAGGAAATCTGTCCACGCTCTAGAATGAATAAACTGCAGGTCAAGAAAACCAGCAAATGAAAAGTTTGGCTTATATAGAGTGTGTGTGTGTCTGTCTGTCTGTGTGTGTCTGTCTGTGTGTGTCTGTCTGTGTGTGTCTGTCTGTGGGTGTCTGTCTGTCTGTCTGTCTGTGTGTGTCTGTCTGTCTGTGTGTGTCTGTCTGTCTGTGTGTGTCTGTCTGTCTGTGTGTGTCT
>JAVSBV010000083.1:1329494-1346167 GCA_033117975.1 Parotocinclus spilosoma | reverse complement strand
TGGGTGGATATTTTGGAGTATGTGTCTTTCGGGGTATGTGTGGGTAGGGATGGTTATTTCGGGGTATGCGGGGGGGGGGTCGATTGGGGGCATTCAAAAGGTGATGTTTATATAAACATCAATGCGTCCCTGCCAAATGGTGCATAAGTCATTTTTAATTAACCTTTTCTGCTTGTGTGTCCATAAATGGGATTTATTTTTGTTATTGATTTTGTTGAAGCATGAATTATCCTGCAATAAGCATGAGTTATGGTGTCAGGATCATCATGAGTGATTTGTCAAATTACACAACATCCTAAATGGCCGGACCTCAAGCGTGTAAGCGATGTGACAAATGGCATAACGTATATTTGCACAAGTATGACCTCATCAATGCAGGAACTCTGACACGTGGGTTAACTTGGTATAGCATGGCGGGTTAATGTCTATCAGGAAAAAGAGCAAAATGGTAGAAAGAAGATAATTATTGATGAAAAGCATTTCCAGTGTTGTAGCTAGAATAACTGATATGGTAGCATGTAGGCCTATGTGTGGCCTAGTGGTTAAGAGACTGGACTATAGATCAAACGGTCGAGAGTTCAAATCCCACCTCTGCCAAACTGCCACTGTGGGGCCTTGTATTGGAGGACTGTATTAATCGTTAGTCACTCTGGATATCTAGCAATCCATCCATTATCTTCCGCTTGTTTGGGGTTCGGGTCGCAGGGGAAGCAACCTAAGCAGAGAGGCCCAGACCTCCCTCTCCCCAGCCACCTCCACCAGCTCTACCAGGGCAATTTCGTGGCATTCTCCACTCTGGATCAGGGTCTACTAAATTACATAAATGTATAGTGTTTGTTTCCAATAGATAGTGTAAATTTCCTTAATAATAACTTTTTATTTGATCGTTTGTAAGCGAAAAACTTAGCTTTGTTGATCAGTTGTTGCCCAAGTTGTTTCTTTGATGTATCTTTCGTGAGCAGAGTTAAGGACTGTGGACCATGTTCACCCGTACAGATATTTACACAAAAAAAGCCTTTCTGAAACAGAGCAGGGCATTTGATTATGCATTATAATGCATTCGATTGTGATCTTTGGCAATGTATTTTTTTTTGCCCCCAAGGGTAAGATCGAATCTTAGGCTGCATGTCCTCATCACGCTGTAGGAATTAGCATCCAGCTATTTGTCAGAACAGCAGCTCTTGATACACTTCGGTTTATTGACGGGTAAACACAATACACCAAAGGGTACGGCTCGATGGAAATAAACGATGACCTCTCAGAGATGTTAGTTTTAAACCTATTTGTGTTCTTCAGGACTCGGTGGAAATATATCCTGCATGTCCAACCAGCGACCAACGATGGCTGTCGATCACATCAGCGAGCCAGATCAACGCAGGCATATCAACCTGACAGCACCACCAACTAATAATAAGACTTAATTTAGCACCGCTTGCCTCACAGCGAGAAGGTCCCGGGTTCAATCCCAGGGACGGCTTGGGACCTTTCTGTGTCGAGTTTGCATGTTCTCCCCGTGCCTGCGTGGGTTTACTCCGGGTACTCCGGTTTCCTCCCACAGTCCAAAGACATGTGTGTTAGATGAATTGGTGTCTCTAAATTGTCATTGACTTGTGTTTGTATATATGTGACTGGTGTAAAGATGAACTTGTGTATGGATCTAACCTTGTGTGTGTCGCTTACGTGGCCGCTGATGCCGATAGCGACGTTAAAGAAGACAAATAAACAAACAAACTTAATTTAGAAAACACCTTTATATCTCCACTAAGACGCTTTTGTGTAAAAGCAAGTGTGCGCATGGTCAACTCCTAAATATTTTTTTCCCTTCTCCTCTTTTACTATTGGTGTTGATTTTCTTTCAGCGTTTAAACCTGGTCCATCATTGTTCTGTAATTTACAACATCGTCGTGGCAGCATTATTTGACATGTTTTGATAAAAATATGGTTTGCTCAGCTTCTTAATAATGACATTTTTAGCTATTGCAGTAAATAGCGAAGTGCCTCCCAAATAACAGTAATCCCACTATCGACTAAACTGTCACAGTTTGAGGAGAAATAAGTAAATTACAGTATTTATAAGAAGAGATTGTCTTAGAAAGTCTGCTTGTGTCTAATTTGGTCCAACTTATCCAAACACTGTAGTGAAACATTTTTATTTGGTAGATGCACTTATCCTAAACAAAAGTAACAATTCTAGCTGTTGTGGATTAATAGACTAAAAGCTGTAAAAGTACTTTTAAGATTACAATCACACACATCCTTCCCACTGAAACAGTTGATTTATTTAGATAAAATAAGTCGTTCAGATTAATCCGAATCCAGGGCTTTAAGATGCTAAGATGCTAACTGCATTTCATTGGCTATGTACCTGTACTCTGCACCATGACAATAAAGTTAAATCTAATCTAATCTTTAGTGGGCACCAATCTGAACTAAAATATATGTTGGAATATTCCAGAGCTGTAAAAACGTCCCCTAGACTTTCCTTATAAGTGATTTGAAGAGATTTTTTTTCTTTTCTCATTATACCTAGAGCTTAGAAATCCTTGTTCATGGTAATGGCCCATATTCGACAAAAAATGGAGCCAGTCGTTGGAGATTACGCTGAAAAACCTGGAGCGTTCCTTTAACATCTGTGCACCTTTATGCTGGAGGTGTCTAAAACGTGCTGCCATATTAACGCAGTGCTAGCTGTTTCTCCGGAGTGCAGCTGCAGAGCCATGCAGATGCCCGCTACGCCTCAGAGCTGCACACAAACCCGTTTTTCTTCTGCAGCCAGTGAGTGCAGTGACAGCAGGCCCCTTGGGGGCCAGGCTGCCATCTGTGCAGGTACACACTCCTCTGTTTCTCCTCGGTGTCTCACTGTATGTTTCTGTCCATCTCGGCAGATTCGCACCGGCTAACTTCATCTGCATTTTACACTTGTTGAGCGCAACCTCTCCATCTGTCCATCAGCGTGGCTGCCCCTGGCCTTGGCATTCACCCCACGTCCTGGCTGCCAAGGGAAATGGAAAGAAAAGGAGGGGAGGGGAAAAAGTCAGGCTGCTCGAGGCAGACGGATGACATTGTGCACCAACAGGCAGAGGTCACACTCGCTAGGCAGGATCCAGAGCAATATTATTGACTGGGTTTCATCGTCCTCACTGCTGGACCGAAATCAAACTCTGAAAATCTGAGCAAACTGCAGAACCAATTACAGAGTCAATATTGTAAGCCATCTCCCTTTCATTCGTCATACAGGAAGCACAATAAGCTTTCTGTATTCAGAATACGGCTGATTTTGGAGGATTATGCAAGAGTGTGTGCATGCAGCGCTACAGGAGGTGAACAGTCTCCCCGCTCTTTATGAACTCACTAACCCTTTGTGTAATGACCTAGATAACTTGATCTGAAATATCGCTCCCCCACACCATAACACCAGCTAAATCAAGTGGCTGCTTTTTTGCAAATCATATAACAATCGTACCAGTAATGCAATTCCTTTACAAACGTAAAGGATTGTTAACAAATCATAATCTGTCTTTTAATTCCAGATGTCAGTGTCAGAAGTCAATCAAATAAAAAAAAGTTTAAGCATGTGTATTTTTACTGCTAGAAATATTATTTAGACCATACTTGTTTTGGTAACATTTAATTTATTTAATTGATTTTTATTAATATTCATGTACTTTGCATTAACTATGTGCATAAGTAGGAGCTACATTACAGTCTGTGTTGCACATGAACACAAACATGGACCTGCCAGCTTCGTGTATATAAACCTAGCCGGTCATTTGACCGATTTCCATCTAGTAACGCCACACTGAATTGACCTCCTTTAGGGTTTAAAGGGTTTAAACGGTGATGCTGCTTTGCCTGTCTTGAAAAGTACTGGGTTTTTTTTAAAGGATGATTTGTTCCCTATTGTTTGTGTGCAGCCAGAAAGGTTTCCATATGCTTACATTCCATTGTACTCATTTATATTTTGTGTATTTACAGCGTTGTGTATTTCCTTGAGGGGGTATGTAGCGCTGGTGCTGCACAGCTTCAGGTCATAAGGAAACAGCCCAGATCTTTCCAGTTTCCTCCAACCTGTTCAGAACCTTTTTTCACACCATGAAATTCAGGGTCACAGATTACTGGCACTTCTCTGGAAAAGCGGGCACAAGGCAGGACCCGACCATGAACAGAGTGCCAGTCTATCATAGGGTGCTCACACCTTTCACTCACTTATACTTTAGGCTTTTTTTAGATACAGTGTGGAGTTTGCATGTTCTCCCTGTGTCTGCTTGGGTTTCCTCGGGTACTCTGGTTTCCTCCTGCTTTCTAAAGTCTTTTTAGGTCGTCTCTAAAGTGTTCCAGTGTGAGTGAATAAAGCACGTGTGCACCTTGATATGAATTGGAACCCCGTCCATGATCGGTTCCTGCCTTTTGCCCTGTACTTCCATCTATTATGATATGTTATGAGAATTATTTTGTGACCATGTCAGGTGATGAGGCAGTGTTCAAACAGTTGAAGTGAATCTATATAATCAGTTATCAGTTTCCATAAAGCCATTGGCAAAAAAATGTCTTTTGTTTATACTGCTAAAAATGTGTTGATTTTTCAAAATGAACCACGCCCTAATTTTGTGAACAATGTCGTGGTGACGCTTTTTCCACATGGCATTTTAATGACTTTTATTTTATTTAGGGGTGGAGTGTAAATTAAATCTAAGTGCTCAAATGAAGTTGAATCAATGGGTGAAGAACATGCCAAACCACACAGACAATCACAATCATATCTATGTCTCCAGGATCCCATATGGTACAAAACTGATTGAAATAAGTGATGCCTACAATGTGTAATGTTTTCACAATGAGAAAGTAGATCTGTACGTGTGATATTTTCACTTGCTGAACCATCGTCTTTATGCTGTATATCTTAAATAGATGTACCGTCTCACCAGCGCTATTTTTGCCCGGCTGTGAGCAGTCTCTTGCAAGTTCTCAGTTTATTTAAATATTGATGAATGTTTTTTGTGTGTGTGTGTGCGTATTTAAATGATCAGACAGTGCAGTTTTACAGGCTGCCTGCGTTGAGTGGAGCATATAGTCTTTGGATTAGACATTTGAAAGCAGAAGGTAATGAGGCTGCCTTTGTAGCAGATGCTAATTACCTATTTTTTATTGGTCGGTGCATCTAGAGAGGACCCCATCCTCCTGAAGATGCCTTCACTACGCATGCATGCTCGCACACACACACACACACACACACACACACACACACACACACCTTATTTCGCAGTGCAATCATGGTCTCGACACACATGCAGCATGTGAACGGTCTCGGGGGAGGGGTACTGACGGATGGCATCTGGCTCTCTTTCTTTCTTTCTGCTTCATCCCTCTTTCCACGTTGGCTTCCGTCTATCTTTAATCATTTTGCGTTTCTGTATTTCCAGGAACCTTTCTCTTTTAGCAGTTACTCCCACAGCTCTGGACCTGTATGTGTTTATCACAGGAGGCAGACAGAAAGCAGGACGTGCTGGCCCATGTGTGCTGTTTACCTGCTTTGAGTAATTACTTTGTGTTTACCTGAGAGCCAGTTGTTGAGATGCTAGCCTGAAAGAGGGTAATTAAAAAATAGTAAATGCTAACGTACGTACTTTACACCATCACAAAGGCGTGTTCGTCTTTAGAGCGCGCATCACATTCCGATAAAGCCGTAAACCCTTGCGTGTATTTGCAGACGTGCGCACGCACGTGTAGACGGAGACGCTGATAATGTTGCATATTAATCAGGGCTCAGGGCCCCCTGCGGAGGATCAAAGCCTCCAGGTCGTGATTTTCTGCCATTAATTTTCTGAGACTGAGGAAAAGGCGTTTAGCCCAGCTGGGGCCTGCGTGCCGCCAGAACACCGCAACGTTTGCTGCAGACATTCAGGAAGCACAGCGCACAAGAACGGGACGTCATCGGAAATAGCCAAAAACCTAACGTCCTTTATGTGCCTTTTCTGCATGGTAGCAAACAACGTGTGTTACTTACTGCCTGATCCCATTTAGTCTGAATTAATATTCTACACCGGCCTGCCTTTGCTTATAATACCATTTCAATTGCTGTTTTCTAACCAGAGAAATAATAAAGACTTTATAATATGCTTTTCATTAGTGTTTTTGGGACAAATACTCTTTATATCTTTTCACTTTTTCTTATCTGGTAGGAATTAAAATTTGTCTTCTCATCTTTGAAATGGTTTAACTAAATGTAAATAAACACATTCAATATTTGGTTGAAGTAAAAACTTGAAATAATAACCTTTTCGTTATGTATAATGCATATGCATTATTCATTTCTAATCAGATAATAAATAATGAACATTTTATAAGGTAATATACCTTTTTACAGATATTTCTAGGTTCAATTGTTCCAATATTTTATATTCCATTGTATAAACAGAATGTATTTGGGGCTTTAGTTCTACCCTGATGACAAATAATGAATACTTTCTTCATTTCGAAGTATTTAATGGATAAATTCTGTATTTCCATCATTTAGAGTTCCTCACTCGTTCACTCTAGAGTAGAAATGATGCTTGTTTAAAGTGTAAACGCATTACATAACGCATTTCTAAGCTAAACGGAAAGGATGAGCTTGAGTTTTAGTTCAAATCTATGCCGAAATACAGAACATTCTTAAAAAATTCAAGCAAACCTTCAAGCATCGCTGCACATGCAGTTTTAATTATGATCAGTTTAAAAAACAGACAAATAGGACTTAAGCAGCTAAATGTTTTGTTTGTATGGGATGAATGCATTTAATATTTTCATTTATACTAAACGTAGCTCTTTTAAACATAATGAATCGAACACATTTGAGTCTGGAGTCTGTTTGTTATTCTAACCAGGTTAATAGTTATAATGGTTTTATTTTAAGTGGAAAGCTTTTTAAACCTTTATTAGGACCTTTATTGTATTTATTTATTATTAAGCTTCGGGCATATCTAATCAGAATCATGAGAAATAATCAACCTTATTTTGTTTCTTCATCAGAAGTAATTAACCATATTTATGGTGCAATGCTAGATATCTTTGTTTATACTTTATGTGCAAGCCTGCTTGCTTGTTTAAAACCAATCTGTGTGAGTTAATTTTTGGCCTACAATTAATAATAATTAATTGTAGGCCAAATAATGAGAGAATTTTCTTTCTGGAATAAACCAGGTTCATGTGAAACATACCTTTTTTTTTGTAATGCCCTATAATTTCACATCATTCAAGTGTTTTCAACTTAAGAAATGTCTTTAGAAAACTTTAGAAATGTCCCTAATTTCTAAATGATCTTTACGAGATATTTAGTATCTGACTCTGTCTCTGAATCTAATACTGTATTTGATTTTTCTGCATCCTTATGATCAAATTGGACAAGCATGTGCGACTTTATTCAATATTAGCCTTCACTTTACTTCATGTTGTGTTCTGAAAGTATCCAGTCTTTGCAGTGACACTTTTTAAATTGTCTTAGGAGGAGCGCAGTGTTGTTATGACATTGTATGCTAATCATTAGATGCTCGGTGCATATGTGATGAATTCTGATTGTGTATCTAAGCAAAGGCATTAGATGATGTTCAGCAGTGAAAAGCCGACGAGTACGGCTGTGAGGATTGTGGTCTGATGTTATTCCTTGACATTTAAAACGGTCCTAGAGCACAATAGAGGCAGTGTGTCCAAGAGTGAATATTAATCAACCCATAAATAGGCTTCCAAGAGCATGTGTACATGTTCTATACCAATTGAGCATCTTGCTCGTAAATAACTCCACCCTAACTAGAAGCATATCTGATGCTGTTTTTAAATTTGACAAATGTAGCATTTACATGTTAGGTCAGAAGTAGTTTTAAGAATTGGTTTGTTATGCCTCTTTTTCCAGTATATATCATTTTTCGTATAAATCAATCAAGTATGCAAGGGCACAAGTTTATACCAAACAGGACACAGGTCTGTCACAGGATTGGGCACTGTTGTATCTCCTATTCAGTCTCTCTTCTCAGATAGAGCCAATTGTTTCTTCATGAAGCCCAACTAATAGGTAAAGAAGGTACTGGCACAGTGCACCAAGAGGGGAGGGAGACACCTGTGGGCATTTTTGACAGTTTTTGCATTCCTGGTCAATTGACTCTTCACAGGAACCAACTACAGTTTTGACAGTTTTCTGCAAATGTGAATTCAGACGTGTCATTTGAAAATTCATCATTCATTCATTTTATTATCTTCGTTCTCCTTGGTCAAATTTGGGGGAAATCCGGTGCCTAGCCAGCACAAGGCACAAGGCAGGAACAACCTTAGACATGGTGCCAAACCTTCGTAGAGCACATAAACTTACACATTTATTTGATGTTATATATTATATGATCTGATGCAGAACAGAATCACGTGAAGAATTAACAGAATACAGCAGTAAGTAATTAACACAATACATTCAGTACTGTGCAAAAGTCTTAGGCCAACATTAAATTATTTGTTTTACCAATGATATAATGACTATATATATATATATAGATATATATATATTTGGATTTGTTACTTCATAATCCTCTTTTCCACTGAACTTCATTCATGTATTTGTGATCTTGTGATATTTGAGCTTTTTTCTCCCTATTGTCCCTCTGAAAAAGTTTTCTTGTCTGCTACCCTATAGAAAAGCTTCTTCAGACTGTAAACTTGACATCCCGATTCTATGTGATCATTATACTATTGTTTAAAAATAGTGCATCAACTCAAATGGTGGCATAAAATTTTTGTACAGTATTTAATAAATGTAACGTTCACAGAGCCACGTACTTTAAGGCCGCAGATTTGCTTTGTGATTATCTCGGAAGCGCAATATTTTGGGATCTATTAGGATTAACTTGCTGGTTTTGTGCCCTTTTTGTAAAGCTCGCCTCTAATTCCAGCGCAATCTGCATCCTCATATGGTCTTGCCTAAGACAAATGGGTGCCAGGGCGACCTGTAAAAGTCCTCCAGCTGATTAACAGGACCTGCTGAACTTCTATCCTGCTAAGTATAATCTGATTGCAACATTACAGGCTAAAAGCAGCACGCTGACCCTGACCACCCAAGGTGGTGCCTTTACACAAGGACATGGACACCCATCCCCCTTTACCAATGCAGCTCAGTCACCTGTATGATG
This sequence comes from Parotocinclus spilosoma, assembly GCA_033117975.1. Classification (NCBI taxonomy): domain Eukaryota; kingdom Metazoa; phylum Chordata; class Actinopteri; order Siluriformes; family Loricariidae; genus Parotocinclus; species Parotocinclus spilosoma. The sequence goes on along the minus strand of JAVSBV010000083.1, from coordinate 1,337,021 downwards.
GTACACATGCATTTTTACATGACTTCATTTTATTTTGGATAAGTACGTCTGAATATGCGGTTCGGAACGGTAGAGAGGTGATAGCGCTGAGCTTCGCTCCATAAGGACGGCACTGACTGTAATGGCGGCCACTGGAGCGCTTTGCTATAGAATGAAGCATCTTCTTCTTTTCCTCTGCATCTTCTTTCTTGCAGCCACCGAGCCTGCTGTTTCAAGAAAAGTGCAACCTCTGCCTTGGGCTTTAATTATGTTCAATTTGCCAAGGCTGAAATCATTCAGCGGGAAAAAGAGCGCTGACCTATTTATTAATGCAGCATGGGCGCTAAGCTGCACTCAGATCAGTGCTGCACTGCGCTCCTAGCGAAAAAAAAAAATAAATGTCTCCTCTAGCCTAGCATGCTTCCTTTGTGATACTCGGATAGGGTTTGGTGGGAAATTAATTATTAATTAATTATAGCACAAAAATCCTGCGTATGATCGTTCAATATGGAAAGGTGCTGGGGGGGGGGGTCCAGCTGAAGCTCATTTTGTTTGTATACTGTAGATATTTTGCATTTGATGACTTTATATTACAGTACTTAAACCATATTGTAATATATACGATTAGATTGTGAGTAGTGTATTGATTTAAAAGGCTCTGCTTCTTCTATCTTTCCTTTTGGTATTATTGATACGTTTCCTCTAAAATGCCCGAAAAACAGTGCACGGACATGAGCAAACCCCAGACAGGACACCAGTCCAACACTGAGTGAGATTGGCTTGACTGTTGTGGCTCCCACTTCTTCCTCCTGCTTCTCTACATGCTTTGTTCGTCCCCTTTACTCTGTCCCCTAATGGTCAGGACACCCACAGGACCAGCACAGATCAGGTCCCACTACTTGGGTTGTGGATCATACTCACTGATGGTACGATTCGATCAGATACAGCAGTGCTGCTGGAGTTTTTAAACACTGTTTACTTATTCAGGCATTCCCTTTATTGCTTCACCTTGAAGATGCTATGTCAGAGACAGCAGCTCCTCTTTTGTTGCACAATCCTTTATGGTTGCTCACGGGATGCTGGTGGCTGGGCATTTTCGCTAGTGGACACTCCTCAGTTCAGCAGTGACAATGAGGTGTTTTAAAAGCTCCAATCATGGCCACTCAACACACACTAACACAACAACACAATGTCAGTGTCAGTGCAAAGCTGAGAATGATCCGCCACCCAAAGTGTACCTGATCTGTGCTGGTCCTGACCGTTACAGAACAGAGGAAAGGGAATGAAGAAAGTATTTAGAAATAAAATGGACTACATACTGTGAACTACAAAAGTGCTTCTGTGTGGGAAACAGAGGCTGATATACTGGACAGTACTGTGTTAGGACTGTGTGTACAGGCAGAAGTATCAGGATTATGTAAACGCACCAACCAACCTTTACGTCGCAAGTCCCATTTGGGATTTGTACCCAGTCCCTCAGGAACTGCTCTTTACAGCAGCTGGCGTTTACTGAAAAAAAAAAAAAAAAAAAAAAAAGATAATCTGGTCGAATGGCTTGTAACGTGTCATTTTGAGCCGTGCCTTGACACGCAAGCTTCGCTGGCATTGAATGGAGTGTGGGTGGGTGTGACTTGAACAGAAGAAAATTGTTTATTGAACAGTGTGCTCAGCGCTGGCCCCGTTTGGAAGAATGGCTCCTATGCAACTGTTGTGCCGTGTATGTGGCCTACGTACAATATACTGTTTACTACATATATACAATACACGACAAACCCCCTATAGATCCCGCTCACACTACACTACAAACACACACAGGATACGTATGAGTGATGGAGGTTGTGCTGTTTATCTATGATTTCTGTAGGAAATGATGGATGTGTATTCTGTGCATGGATGAAATGATTCCATAACAGCATTTCAAGAATAAGATATGGTACAAATATTAGTTTCTGACTGTCAGGGACAAAATTATTTCATAAACCAGCATCACTGGAACAATCTGGCTAAAATAATTGTGTCGAAACAGAGGTCTGTCTCATTGCACAACATTGTATCACATTTATCATTTGTGCTCTGTTCGTAATAGATGGGTTTTTTTGGTTGTTTTTTTTTTTTTTACCCAATGCTCACATCGGGCAAGTACTGACTAAAATCCTGAATGACTGACTTAAACCATGTATGGATACATAGTGTTTTAGTGCTGACATGCATGTGTGAATTTCAAACCATCTGTGTCAGATATTTATAATTTCTCAGCAATGTGGAATTAGAGATTCGAATCAAGACTCGATTCATACAAAATATGGTCACGGAGTTTGTGGAACTGTGATATTTCCAAAAGGTTGTGATGTAGCACATTGTCCACTCAGTACGGAAATGTTGATGAACTCAAACGCAATCGTCGTAAGGTGAGCAAACTTCAGCTGTTTGGCTTTATTCAGAGATATTTAATGTGTTTGATTCTTAGCTCCATGCACAAATAAGTTATCAAACTGCATTAAGCTGCATTTTGTTCTCTGTAACAAATAACGTAAGCGATGATAAATTATTTGAGCGTGTTAATTCATTTTATCAGCTCCAGTGGCACTGAGGTAAGAGCCAGCTGCTGGAAGCTCCAGTTCCTGGGGATCTGGGTTCAATGTTAGGTATGAATTGGGATGAGAAGGTAAAGTGGTGATCTTACAGAACCCTGTGACGGACACTCATCCCGTTCAGGATGTACCCCTGTCTGTGTCTATCAAATTCTGGATCCAAACCCTCACCTGACCCTGACCCACATTAAACTGGGATAAAACTGGATGATTTTTATGATTTGTTCTGAATTAATTTCGATTTTTTCCTTTGAATATTAAAATAAAAAGATTTCAATTGTATTAAATATTCAACTTTTTCTCCCTAAAATCAATAGTACCCTTGAATACCACTAGGGGTACGAACACTGACCTAGCTTGTGCTTAGTGTCTGCATCCCAGTTGCTTAGCAACAGTGTTCTGATCACTTGAATGGCAAATCCATCATGTTCCTTCAAACAGCAGCCATGATCTATCATTTGTAAAAGTAGAATTAAAAAATGTATCAATTTTTTTTTCAATCCCATGCTAATTACCTTGCGTTATCTTTTATTATTATTCCCAACGTGTCAAAAATGTGGACTCTGCATCTGATTAAATCAGACTTTATGTTTTTTTCTTTTTACTTGATCATTTGTGGTGTAATCACACATATTGAAAGTTCTAATTAATCTCCATGCTTCAAGCTCATGGTCCTTTGACTAATCAAGTCTGTTTAGAAATGATCTAAATGGCTAAATTAACCTCTCTAGATCTGAAGTGTTGAATAATATGTTCATCTATCAGGGAGGTAAATAATCAAATGCAAATGCAGTTGTAATTATTTCAGACAGACTCTTTGAATATTCATATTTGGTCAAGACTGTTGCGTTGCTGTTGTTATTGATTTGCATATGCTTACGGTTCTATCAATTCCACCGATCCCTCTTTTGAAGATGAAACACTTTCAGTAGTTTCAGTGAGTAATTGCAGTTTTGTCCTGTGTGCTCTCTAATAAGAGCTCTCTGTGTTGGGTCAATGGTACATCGACGTGATCGGTACAAAGTGAACCTGGCTGACATCTAAACACGTACACACTCCCACTCCACAAACGGCTAGGTTTCTGCCGAAATGTCTTGCAAATTAGAAGTGTGTTTTTGATATTCCCCACCACCGCAGGTAATTATGAAGGTTTCTAAACATGCCATGCTCACAGTTGGCTATTTCACTACCTACCCAACCAGAATGCAAAACCATGCAGTGCTTTATATTCACCACCTCGCTAGTACCAGGTTGGACCCCCTTATGCCTTCAGAAGTGCCTTAATTTACATTTACGTCATTTAGCAGACACCCTTATCCTGAGAGACTTACAATGATACAGTCTTACATTCCAAGCAACTGTGGCTTAGTGGTCCTGCTCAAGAACCCAGCAGTGGCAGCTTGGCAGAGAAAGGGTGGGGAGGTGTCTGAACCCTGGACCTTCTGCTCTACAGTCCACTACACTAACCACTAGGCCATGACAGCGGCACACATTCAGCAAGGTGCCAGAAACGTTCCTCTAAGATTTGGGCTGATAGTGTGACACAATTGCTTCAGATTTCTTGATGTATGTTAATGGTGTTTGGTTTAAATCACTATTTGACTTGTGTATATATAGAAGATTTTGCACCTTGTCTTTTTAGACCAACTTTTAAGAGCTTAAACTTTAAAACATTACATTTTAAATCAATTTTTAATTTCTGAGCCTCAGACATAAGAATCAACTGAAATTTGTCGTTCTTGTTGGGGTAGAAAGAAACTCAAGTTTCAAAGCTTGAACAATGTATTCTTTATACAATTTTTTGTGTCACACAGCTTTAAGAGTATACAATCTAAGCAATTATAAATAGTGGACCAACCAGTGGCAGCTCATTAATTTTGGGCACTGTCTACAACAGTAACCACTTTGGTACCATTTTTTTTACAGCTGTTCATGCCAATCCTTACTTTTGTACTAAGTAGTATGATAAATTGGTACACCAGTGATGGTATTGGTATATTCTCTTTATAAGATAGATTGTATTTGGTTTTGGATGCAGTGAGGATATTGGTCAAACCAGTCTAACAATAAGCTCAGTGTAAGCAAGCATGGCTAAAATGTCCCAGAATAAGAAGTCTGTTCAGAATGAAACCTATTTAATGGGAAAACCAAACTACACTAAAGCTCCACAAGAAGCTAGTAAAAGCCACACACATTCATTTAATTAATAAATCATTTTCAATATGATTATGCAAACAGCCTGTATTCCTATTGTGAGATCAGGGCAGGTTCCCTGAAACTCCAAAGTGATCCTTCAGAACAACCTTTATTCAAAAAGTATTCACCGATATGGATGAAGGTTGCGTTCTGAGCATGACAGAGGCAGAAGAACGCCACGTCGCTGACAGGAGCGTGCAAATGCTTCCAAATTACACCAGGTTTGAGCTCCATATCGATTCACTGATGTCCGTATTCTTGATTGTTTTGGACTAGAAAATGTCACAACACAGTAATCTGTCAGTAGAGTGCTTTCAAAACACCTTCATTCACCGCTGCGTATTTAAACGCCATTGTTCTGCACGGCGAGGACCTGGTGCATCACTAATGCAATTTGACTAGCTGGTGCAATTGTGTGGAAAGATCTAGCACTGTTTTATAGTAAAGAGGAAAGCTTTTAAACTGTCAACTGGATTCTTTTATCATGGGGAGAAACCTTTTAGTGGCTACCTTATCGGTCAGCTACCTACATCTATATCAGCCATGTTTGTAACGCCTAATTTTCCTCAATCTTCAATAATTCGTCAGCAGATGGAAAATCTGGGCACAGTTTAGTATATCTTGCACAAATGATCTCGATCAGTTGGACTGTCTGTTTGTCTGTTTTGGCAAGTTAAGTTCATGGGTGATTCTTTGACAAAATGATTGCAATGTAGCTTTATCACAAGCCAAGTCGAGATGCCAAATGAGTAACCACAGGCAACAGTGGAAAGGAAAAACTTTGCGGCACTAAAATGGAGCCCAGGCTCAGATCGTAATTCTAAAACACAGAAAATAGAAAGAAAATCAGATTAACTATATAAGATGTTAAATGTTCAGGGGCGCAGGCTGTGAAGTAGTATTACTTAACTTTTTTCGTAACTTTTAAAGAATCCCACGCATCCCGTGCAAGATGCTATGTATAAGAAATGAAATTTATGTTGATCTGTCTGTCCGGAAGCATGACAGAGAGTGTATGAATAATGCATGTACTGCTCTGGGCTATAGATTGAGTGTGAATATTCATTAATATGTTTGCCTTTCGGGATGTAATGCATATTCAGACAAAAGCATGTTTGGATCCTTGTTTGCCAACTTGGCTGGCACGTGCCACTGATTATTAAATACCCAAAGACGCCGCTCACAATTCTGCTCAAGTAATTCCTTCCATCCGCGCTTTGTATCTAGCCTGTCGACTTCACACAGATGAAGTGCTGACTCGGCAAGCGGGTAAACGCTTTAAGCCCGGCTTAACCACTTCACAGATGTGACCCACCTTGGTCTTCTAATAGGTGGAAATCCTATTATTGACCTGGACAGCAAAGCCTGTGATTGGACTGATGAGACGAAGCAGGCCTCAGTCAGGACTAATAAGTCTCAAAATAGTCAGACGGCTCCAAATGAGAGAAGTTTAATGAGTGAGCAGCAGCATAGACTTAGGTTCAGCAGAAAGAGAAAAACAAGGCAGAGTGAATTCGTTCTTCACCGCACTAAATTGGTGCAATATTACCCCATTTCCACGGTCATGCCTGACCTGGCAACCAGGCTCCTCCGTTTGTAAGGCGTTTACATGTCCTAATTAAATCTTGGAGTTAAAGATTCAATTATTTAATGAAGCTAAAATATTGTGCATGTGCTTTCGATACTAATTCTAATAATAATAGTTCTCTTGGCGTTCTCTTTAATTAGCATGTTTTAAATTTAAGACCGTATCAAGTTGCTTAATTTAAAAGTAGTATTCAAATTTTTTGGTCTTTGTAATTTATGTAACCATAGTGTGGTTTATCAGCTTTAGCAATTTAGCTCCTATTTAGTTTGTTACTAAAACAGCAAGTAAAACACCCCCTTTTTTTCTTGGACCATTAAACTCGCATTCATTTTCTTTTCTTTTGTAATAACCCCCACAATTCCTGTGCTTTGTAGTTGTTAAAATGTGTAGTTACAGGAATAAGTATATTTATAAGTTATATGAGCTAACTAGGCAGCACGGGAGTTTGGTGGGTAGCACCGCTACCTCACAGCAAAAACATCCCGGGTTCAACCCCAGGGTAGAACGGTCTGGGTCCTTTCTGTGTCGAGTCTGCATGCCCTCCCCGTGTCTGTGTGGGTTTACTCCGGGTACTCCGGTTTCCTTCCACAGTCCAAAGACGTGTGTTAGGTTAATAAGTGGCCCTTAGTGTGTGATTGTGTGTGTGTGATTGTGTGTGTGTGTGATGAATTAGTGCCCCATCTGGGGTTGTTCCTGCCCTTGAACCCAGAGTTGCCAGGTGGGCACCGGCTGGAGCGCGACCCTGTGTGGATTAAGCAGAAGATAATGGATGGATGGAATAACGAAGTATATTAATGTAGAAATATTACATTATATCTAACTTAGTAATCTATATATGTTACATAAATTTTCTCTAAATCGTTTCTCTCTGTTCATTGTTGTGCAGCTTATGCTTATGTACACTATCACTATAAACTTATTAACATCTAGACCACCCCAAGCCCGAAGAAGGCCAGGTCCCTTTTTGAGTTTTGGTACTTTCAAAGATTCTTCCATTTAGAGAGTTTTTTCTTTTTGCTATTCCCCTAGACATGCTTGCTTTTTAAAGTTGAAACCGATGTAGATCAAAACATTTTAGCACCTTTTTTGGTGGTGAAAACATGAGGCTCAGCTTTCATAAATGCACACACACACCTGCACAGACAGACACATATACACACACACATATATATA
>JAVSBV010000083.1:1314772-1329394 GCA_033117975.1 Parotocinclus spilosoma | reverse complement strand
TTGAAGAACTTATCCAGTGTGATCTGACGCGTTCTTTTGACGGACTGCACTTGAACAAAATTAAGAAAGTGGTGGGCGTGGTCACCTCTCGCTGGTTTTGCTCTTGTCAACACAACTTTTTGGAATTCCTGACCTTTGATAAAAGCATAAATTCTCCCGGGGATCCCAAAAATCCTCCCATATCTCGCTGACCCGCTTTCCAGTGGCTAAGTGGCGACTTGTGGCTTCTTTTTCTTATTCTCTCTCACATTCTTTGGTCCGATTAAGCGGAATTTTGGTTCAAATAAGTGAATAACATTAGACGTATATAATAGGATTTGTTTCGGTACTTCAGGATTCGGTCCGAATAAGCGGCTGGTCCCATTAACACAGTACAATACAGTATGAGCCTCAGTGTTCAGAATCGAACTGAAATCATTTTTTAAAAGTCTAGTGTCTAGTTTGTGAGCCAGGTTTAAATCCACCAACTGGCATATTATTGGGAGGAGGGAGGACATGAGTTTCAAAGGGAAAATTTGTCACAGAGAACATGCCAAACACCAGACACAACGGACCATGAGGTCAGAATTGAACCAGGGTCAATAAAGATGTGCACCATAAAGATGGCTGGAATGATTCTTGAATGGCTGGAAATGCTGAGTAAAAACTAAAGGATGGAGTGCCTGATAAACAAAGATGGTAAAGAAGTGCAAAGATGGTAAACATGGATGGACGTAGGGATGGGTTGAAATATGAACACATGTGAATACAAACGATATTGGTGATGGTGGGGGGGGGGTTGCATACATTCTTGGGTGCATGCATGATAGGAGCTACAGATGCACAGTATAAGCAATGGATGCGTGAATGGGAAGCATGCAAGGTAAATACTGATTTATGGATGGACAGGTCAGTGCATAGGTAGATCATCGGGTTCATGGATGGAGGGAAAGACTTGACTGTAAGGCAAGACAGGTGAGTGGATGGAAAAATAACAGGTGAACTAGTAGATGATGGATGGATGAATGAATTATGAATGGTGGCATCTACATGTACTTAATACATTTGGTTCATCTGGAGCATGACATAAATTTGCACTGTACTCGAGGTTAAGGTAAGAAGACTTGAGGTTGGCAGTAGAACTGCAAGAAGAATCTAGTTTCCCTTCTGTGAGACGTTCCCATGGAAATCTCAGCAGTGAGTAACAGTGATGTAATGCAGGTATACTTGAACATCAGCTTGTAGGAACTGTGCTGCGCCAAAATGTGAAGGCTTTCTGAACGGACGAGATACAGGTGGTGAAACGATCATGTATAAAGTACGTAATCGCTAACCCTAAAAGCATTTGTTGACCATAAACGTCGCTGAAGGTCCGTCAGAGGAAATCATGCAGTGCACTTAACAGACAGACTAATGATGGAAAGCCATTGGTGTGAGAAAGTGAGCTTTTGTTAAGCAATCCTTAAGGAACCAGCAGAGTGTACGTCCCATTATTAAGAGCAGCTCTATTTCTGCTACTCCCTCCACCTATACTGCATCGCTGCTATTTATATTCGGCCTCATGACAGAAGATCAGATCTCGCATATGTTTGGTGCAATCTTCATCATAACTCTGTCTCATTCTATCCATCTCTCAGTCTTTTAACCTCTCACTTAAATAGCCACTGTTTCACCGACTCTATATGCTGCTCCATATTCTTACAGCCCATTTACATCTCATTAGTCCAGCCCATGAAGATGTGATAGCACTAATAGAATTACAAATCTGCCCTTATAGGAGGAAAGTAAAGGGTAAAAGTGGTAAAAAAAAAAAAAAAAAAAAAGTGCTACCGGGACAGGGCAGTAACATAAAAAGTGCCTTTAACATTTATAACCATCAGTGTTTCACATTAAAACCCTGGTAATGGGAGGTATAAGAAGTGTAGTCTGTAAAACTGAGATATTGGGTTACACTTAAAATGTAACTGATAAATTGATGAACAAACAGACAGAGAGATAAATAGATGGATGAAATAATGGATAAATCAGTGGATAAACAGAGACTGCTTGATGCATAAATGGATGGGTGAGTGGATGAATGGATGAATGAATACATGGATGAATGAATGTTCATGTGTTCATTATGTATACAGACCAGTCGATCACCTTAATGAGTCCAACATCAGAGAACACTGAACAACAATGCTGCACATAACAGGGTTACAAAGAGAAAGCCATTATTGCATGGAAGGACAGGTGTAAAGACGAAGGAAATATGAACAGATGGATGAATATATGATTGGATGGTTGTTTTAGCAATGGTATACAATCGTTTCTCAGTCTTTTTATTAGAAAAACAAGCAAAAAAATCGGAAAATGTGTATGCAATATTAAAAAACTGAAGGACAATCGGAATAAAACGGCATTTAAAGCCTACGGGGCAAGTACTTAGAGCCACCCCCAAGTCCTTCTGCCAAATTAACCCTTTTACAGTCCAAATAAGCTTATATATAAAGAATGGTATTTTCAACTAAACACTTCCTCAGAAGAGGAACAGGGCGGAGAGGTTAACACAAGCTCAGAAAGTGTGGACTCAAGATCAGTGAAAAAAATAGTGACTGTAAGAGATGAATCTAAGTTGAACATTTTGTAGATCTAATCTGATTAGTTTGTGTTGTCTTAAATGAGGTCTGTGTACATTTGATAAAGCAACAAATCTAATGGTGGCCCGAGAGTTTTATACTATATAGTATTACATAGCACAGTACTATATGTATAATACATCTGTACTACCGTATTGCTACATGTGGGAAGGCCCGGGGACAGAGCCATACCATGTGGTAGCACTAAAAAAGGCTATGATATGCAGTAGATTATAACTAAATAATGAACACACACTTTTTCAGGAATCAATATGGAAGCATGTATACAGACAGTCCATCCTTTCTAAGTTCGAACCAGTCCAGTTTGACTCCCAGCTCATCCAGAAGAACTGAAGAAAGAATATAAAGACATCACATGCTGAAATCTTGTCGCTTTTGCTCTCTCTTGTGGCATGAGACAGGCCCTTAATACAAGTTTATAATTAGTCACATACATAGCCCACAGTGATTAGTGCAAGCATAAGGTTGTTAACACTACATTCCCCCATTTCCCTAAAGACTTCCCATTTAATTAGACAGAGGCTTGTTCACTTTTTTCCGCAGAGACTCTTGGTCTTTGTTCTGAATAAAATTGCGTTTGTTGTTATATGGTGCATGAGAGTATTAACGTAAACTATATGAATAAAGCACCCAGAAGCTTCACTGCTACAGAATTCCAGGTTAAAGCATTTGTTGGCTTGCTTTCAAACTGATTAGATGTGATGTGAAGGGGTGAAGGGAGAACAGCAACACAGCAGTTTAACTATATTAGATTTTCTGTCTGTAATGATGGATGGATGGATGGATGGGTGGGTGATCTATAAAGATGGTGGACTGGGTAGAACAATGGATGAGTTCTGAAACGGAGATTTAAAAAACATGGAAGGATGCATGACTGGTTTAATAGATGGATTGATGAAAGTCTGGATGGATGGATGGATCGATGGATGGATGAACATCCGACTGGTGGATGGAGGAACATGCGTGTATGTAAAGCTGGTCGACTGGATGGGCGGATTAATAACTGGATTAACTGTGTGTTGACTGGTTGTATGAATGAATGAATGGATTGCTTAACAGGTGGATGGATGAAGAAATTATTGTATTTTAGAAATGTTGACTAGGCAGCTGCATGAATAAATGGTTGAGTGAACAGATGAATGAATGGCTGACTGTATGGATGAATGGCTAAATCGATGGGTAGTAAACTGTTCCATGACTGGATAGAAGGATGAAAACGAATAAACCCCATTAAACTGGATGGGTGGATGAACGTATAACGGAATGCTTGCATGTGTTGAACCTGAGCATTAAGAAAGTCCAGACGTCCTGCTTGCTGCTGCTGCTGCTGTCGAATATAGGCAGGGTAGGAATGACCGATGCCCTGAGCCATGGTGGAATTTTCTCAGCACTCGCTATCGATCCACCACCCGGTACAGGCGCAAAATAATGCATTGTAATGAGTTGCAAGTCCCAGCTGAATGAGCGAGCGCCATTCCCTCTGCTGCATGCAGGGAAATTGGCTTCAGGTCAACCGTGAATCAACAATTCATTCTTTTACTGATTTTTTTTTTCAGTAAAGCTGATCATTACTTACATATCAGCTGAAAACAACCTGGTTGTCGCTGGTGAAAATTGCCCCATTTTATGGCCTTCTCACTTATTTATTGCTCAAGCTGCAATACTCAATGTTTTTTCGGTCTTTCATGTCACGGCAGTATCTTTTATGAACGCCTTTTGCTTTCGCAGGCTGAAAATTGCATTTCAGGTTTGTGGAACTGTTACTCACAGATGATTTACTGAAATCCACAGATGTTTAATTGAAATTGCCAGGCTGATGTTTAATTGTAGGTTGAAATGAGAACATTAATGAACCGTTAATCGATAGGCAACCCTGTTTAAGCGATGCAGTCATTTTCATAACATTGGCCAATCTCATATCTTAATTGTAGGTTAACGTAAAAATATTAATCTTCTCTATTAATCTGTCTGCCTATCTGTCTGTCTTCTTTTTGTATGCCTGGCCATCTGCCTGTCTGTCTGTCTAGTATTGGTCAGGGACATGTCTGAATGAGCAGCAGGAGGATAAAGGGAGAGCGAAAGAGGGATAGATCTAAAGGAGGAAAAGAGTAAGACGATGGGGATACAGGGGGAGGTGTAGAGGGAGTCAAGGATTCATGGGGGTTGTGGGGGAGGTGCTTATGGATTTGGGGGTGTGGCCAACTGCAGATTATTCTGGAAATTGCCAGCCGCAGCGCTGCCTGCAATCAGGACAAAACCGGTTCTGACTGGGGGAGGTGGAAGTCACTGTCAATTTTTGTCAAGCCCGCCCCCGGTGCCTATTTATCTTGCAGGCTGAATGGGAAGACATGCATTACGGCGGATGTGAAAAAGTCCTGGCATTGATCAGTTTCAACTTAATAATTCATCCGCTCTCGTTTTTCCCTTCCTGTGACTGGGGCGGGGGGGTATTCGGACGGACACGGTCGCCGCATCCAACAGCCACCGATTACCATCGTCCCCACCTTCCAATCCGAACAGCATCCGAACGGCCGCCCTACGATCCGAATCGATAGCAGAACTCAGGGCTGCCGATGCTGTGACGTGGGTAGCAACAGCAGGGCTTCAGCTCCTTGTGAGCTAACCTCTCATTTCCACGGCATCTCTCTGCGGATCAGGACGCCGCTGCAGCTCCTGCAGGACCCAGCGCCCTGGGATGCACCCTGATTAAAGCGTCTATTAATAACAAAGAGATGCACAGGCCTAATCTTAATCTGAGCGTGCACGTGGCCCCGGCACTGCTGTTCAGCCCACACACCCATCTGCCCACCTTCCTCTGTGGAACACACAGGGCAGCCATTTTCCACAACCAAGCTGAGAATTTGTAATGGAGGAAGATGAGCTCAGGCGCAGAGTCTGCCCAAAGCCATGGAAGATAAGACGAGTCGAGAAATGACAAGGAAAACAGTCCTGTTTTTCCATGAACACTGCAGTCTTTGAACCTGTGCCATGACTTATGTTTCTTGTTCTACTACAGGTTTTGAAAAAACAATCTGTATTTCCATCATTTGAGTCGAATGGTTACATTTTCCTTACGTTAGAAGATACAGTGGAGAAACCAAACCCGTGAAATCTTTCAGCTTCATGATTAGTTCTGCTTTAATTAGGCTCAAAATGTCATCGGAACTTTGTTTAATAATTTAATGCACAGCATTATTTAAGAATTTGTCATACCTTCTTTAGCAGTATTGTCATTTCTTGTAGCTCCTGTGCCATCTCACACCATGTTGGGACCAAATTTGGGCCATGGTAGAGGTGGAAGACCCTGCTATGAGTCAAGCAAGTTTCAAGTCCTTCGACTTTATGATGTTCTAACTCCAGTTCAAACATTTACATCACTAAACAGTCAGTGGTCATAAAGAGTTTTATGTTATTTTTAACATGAACAAATACTGTTCCAATTTTCTTGGACCTTTAACTCCTCTCTTGAACTCCTCATGCCAAATAGTTGTGTGCAAAAATTAGGATAACCAACAACAATCTTTGCTCTTTATGTGGACAGTTTATAGTCATTTGAACAGTATTAAGTGATGGAAGTTAATATAACTAAACACTGCAGAAATATCTCAATATTATTAACCTAAAGATTAAATGTTCCTATTTTTTTTTTCACTGAATACTGACATTAGCTTAAACAAACCCAATTAATCTATAATGACAAGAATGATTCAATTCTATTTTGTAACAAATATAACTACTAAACATTTTGATTCATAACTGACGGACATTTAAGGCCAATTTCAACATACAAAACCAGTTAGAATGCGTTACAGTTGCAAAATATTCAATTGAGCTTAATAAAATGATGAAAGCATTTTGCCACTCATTGTAAGTCCAAGTCAAGTTCTCTATCATACTCTTGGTGTAATCTTTGCTGAACTCTGACTCACAGGTAGATAAACAACAGTCCTGAATGGGAGACGTTTACAGACGACTCGTCTAAAAGTCTGAATAACAGTAATGTCTTTAAGAAAGTAGCATTTTCACAATCATGTGTCTTTATATTGATATCAGTAGCTCCTGAAGCTCCTGAAGACCTGGGTTTGAATCCTGGGCTGGACTTCTAACAAGGGCAGATGTATGGATACAGAATGAGTATGATGTAGCTTTTTATATGAATAATATTTAAAACGTTTAGCAGATGTAGTTATCCAGACTGAATTACAGACCAGCAAATGGTTCCCATGTAGGACTCGAGAACTTGGACTCTCATATTCCTTACTCTATTATATTCAACTATATACTTCATTATATTTCATTTACTTCCACTGCTCTCTTATGCTACCATTTTGGATTCTCCGTTTTAATTTGCCCTCTATAACTTCCTATTTTTTTTCATTTCATCTTAACCTATATATATATGATCTTTTTTTTATTTATTTAATTCGTATATTTCCTTGCCTATTATGTTTTCTCTCTTAAATTCTCATGTTAGTCGTCAATTTATTTAGCTCTGATGATCCTGGCTGCCCAAGACGGTCAAGTCCCTTTTTGATACTTGGTCCATGGTTTCTTCAAAGAGATATAAATAAATAAATTGGTCTTGACAGTGTTCAATCCAATCAATGGTGGGTGAAAGACCTTGTTCATGAGACCAAGAGTGGCAGCTTGGCATTGTTGAGCCCTTCTGTTTGATCATCCAGAACACTCCACTGCTCCTCCACTGCTGGTTTTCCATTTTACCGCTCTGTTTTAAGAAATGGCACACTTAGACCTGTGCTTTCAAAAGGGACAGGAAACCTCCAAAGTGCAGCCCTGTGGTGCACATAGTTTTTTCATATGGTTACCAGAAGAAGAAGAAATCCATGTCTTCCAAACCGCCAGCATTGGCAGCATGATAACAGAAACATAAACTGGGGCAGCTGTCATGTGGGTGCATCCCTAATCTGGACACGTAACAAGCACAAACCCAGCTCCCACCCCGAGGAGCAACTGAACCTGGAAACCTGCCCCTGGCAAAGGGAACTCGTGCAAACCCACACTTCCAGCATCAAGGAGATAACCACCTGGACTTGCTCTGACTTTGAAGCAATCATCGAGACTTGCAATGCCAGGAAATCTCCCACCAGGCATCAAAACAGAAATGGACAGACTTCAACTGGCCAGAGGCGGGATGCGAACCAGAAAGGCTCAGCACTGGGAACCAGCGCTCCACCCGTTATGCCGGGCTAGTTTTTGGGTTCGTCTGTGGTTTCCAATATTTTAGCAATAAAATGCCTTGTTTCTTAACCTGAATCTTAATGTTTTAAATCCTGTTTTCACACATCTCTCTTCTCACCCGCCAGACTCCACGCCACAACCCACCCCGCCCTCCTCTGTTAGCGTGTCTCCAGTGATGTGCTGGTTTGGACAGGCTGGCCACTGGAGGACAAATATCCACACATACACAAAATTCTGCTATTTTTCTTCTCTGATTTTCTTCCACGTTGCCTCTTTTCCTGTCTTTTTTTTTTTTTACAGACTCTCATGAGATCTGCCAGTGTAACATAATTAGCTGAGAATCCAGTACAAGGCTGAGATAACACTGAGTACAGCCTGTGCTGGTACTGTGGGCTAATAGATTTGCAGCGCTTTGATACTAGACCTGTTTTTTTATGACAGTTTGCTCTCCATCCTGCTGAGTGTTGGTGTTGCTGGATGTGCTCAAGCTATAAATGGCAGCGATTAAGGTGAAAATCCCTGCACTCAAGAGGGAAATCGTTGCCCGAATCCCAGCGAATGGTACGGCTGCGTGTGGAGACAGCTCACAGGATGACCCTCTTCCTCCTCTCTCTTCTCGTCCTCATGCCAGTTGCTCCCACGTGCCTCCTCCTCCTCCTCCAACCCCTCATGCAGGCTTTTTCCTCTGCCAGGCTTTGCCCGGGCTCTGCAGAGCTCTAATCCCCTGACATTTGCCGCTTTTACGTGTGCATTTGGCATTCTCATACTTTGATGCTCTCTCTCTCTTTAAGAGCAAAGACAGACTTCTGTCAGTGTATATATCGACTCAAACAATGTAACCCGAATGCACCTCTGTGTGGAAAATATGTCTGATCTCCACCTATTTTCAACCATGCCACACTGGCATCACACTAGAGTGGCACAGGGGACCTTCTGATTGGTCCTACCCCCCCCCCGCCTGATTTTTGCACATAGGTCAGAATTTTCAGCTCTCTAACGAGCGGGGTCTGTTTCATCACGTGCACCAGCATGTGTGCATTTATCCCCGAGCCCTTCTGTAAGCACCTTTATAGCCACGGTGAATATTTAGTATTCTTCCAGTAATAGTTGGATCCTCAGTGAACAGCAACTTTTATTCTCAAGTAATTAAATCGGCTACAGTTGATGTGAGATGGGGGCCAGTTAGCTTGGTGTGTGATGTGAAAGGCAATTGTTTGAATCGGAGCAGGTTTTCTAATAGTTGCTCTAAAGGGCCTGATCACTTCTCAATTATAACAGGTACTTTAATTGCTGGGTTTTAATTAATTGATCTGAATGTTCAAAGGGTTATTTCTACTTTCATGTTAATGTTGTGTAAATACAGCATGGAAAAGTGTGATTGTTTGGTTTATTTAATGATGGACACAAAATGAACATACACTGACACAGGCCCATATAGAAGCTAGTCATGCAGGCTCAGATCAGGCCATCAATAAACCTAATTCATGTGTTTGGACTGTGAGAGGAACCTGAAGTACATGGAGTAAACCCACCCAGACACTGGGCGGACAGGTCAGGATTGAACCAGGGTTGATGGCTTCACCACCTTGTCACCCGCAAGGAGAAATCAAATTTAATTTAAGCTACAAAAGGTATGAGTTTTGATGACATATGTTAATCTACTGATGAATGGATGGATGGACAGATGGATGGACGGACAGATTGATAGATAGACAGATGGATGAACAAATGGATGGATGGACAGATGGACGGATGGATGGACGGATAGACTGACGGATGGACAGATGGATGGATGGATGGATGGATGGACAGACGGATAGATGGACGGATGGATGGACGGATGTATGGATGGACGGATGGATGGATGGATGGACAGACGGATGGATGGACGGACAGATGGATGGGTGGATGGATGTATGGATGGACGGACGGATGGATGGATGGACGGACGGACGGATGGATGGATGGACAGACGGATGGATGGATGGATGGACAGACGGATGGATGGATGGACAGACGGATGGATGGATGGATGGACAGACGGATGGATGGGCGGACGGACGGACGGACGGACGGATGGATAGATGGACGGGCGGATGGATGGATGGACGGATAGACGGATAAATGGAGGGATGGATGGATGGACGGATGGACGGATAGACGGACAAATGGAGGGATGGATGGATGGACGGATGGACGGACAGATGGACGGACGGACGGACGGACGGACGGATGGATAGATGGACGGGCGGATGGATGGATGGACGGATGGACGGATAGATGGACAAATGGAGGGATGGAGGGATGGATGGATGGACGGATGGACGGACAGATGGACGGACGGACGGATGGACAGATGGATGGAAGGCTGAACAAATGGATAGATAGACGAATGGATAGACAGACAGATGGATTTGTTAACGTGAGTTCGTTCTGTTTTTTATTTTTACACTTTTAATTTTGTAGCTTTAATATATTTGCCTCCAGGTAAAACGTCAAAAGGTTCTTTGTCTAAAGAACCGCTACCAACCAGGAAACCACAACATTGGTTTTGGCATCCTTTGAGAAAAGTCCACCATGCAGCATGTGATGTGTCCTGTGACTTTTGACTCTCCCTGTATTGCCACCCAATCTGTTGCTATTGATGCAAATTAAGGGTTGCAGTTCCAGAATTCTGCAGATTTTTAAATGTGCTTTGGCAATCCAGAAAGAAGTCAACAATCATGCAATTACTGAACAAAACCTTCACCTTCTGGTGCTGAAATTATTCAGAAATTAAAATGGGTTGGTTAAAAACTCATTTAAAATCAGGTTAAAAGATGAATTATGTTTATTTACCTGAAAACATTCACACTAATAAATATTCATAATGCAGCCCCTCCAGCAGAGGCGAGTCACTGATCAATAATCTGGCTCGAGTGAGACACACGACGCTGAACGGAGTGGATCGAAAGCCGGCGACATTTAGTTGCTTAAATGAAACCGATCCGAAGTTCATCTCGACTCTTAAGTCTTCAGTTTCACTTGAACATGAGGGCCAGGCTGCAGTCATCAAGGGCCGTGTTTAGTATTCAGTGTGTATCTGCAGCGTGACAGAAAACCCTGACCTGAGCCATCTGAACTGTCCGCTGAATCCATCACTTCTAGCATGTAAAAGAGCAAGAGCAGAGAAAATGCTCAGTGGATGTTTATTTACTAGCTCTTTGTTTATTGCAGTGAAGAATAAAAAACATTGCATAAAGACCACTTAACAGACAACACAGAGGATGCAATAAGAGCCGAGTTAATGACCTTGGGCTCATCTGTGACAGCTTGGTGTTGGTGGGAATTCATGGACCTTGACCATTAATAGACAGTTCCCTGTCTATTTGACCCTGCTCATCCTCTCCAAGGTCATGACTGCACCACCTGATCTTTACATCCAAACTGGGACTGCGTTCCAGTGCGGCGATCTACTGGCCCACATGATTACATGCACCCTGTGAATTCTGGACATCAGCATCAAAGCCCCCTGTATTTACATCATTTAACAGACACCCTTATTCAGAGTGAACTTACAATGCAAGGTATTGTGGGTTAAGGGCCTTGCTCAGGAACCCAACTGTGGCAGAGGAGGGATTTGAACCCTGGACCTCCTGGTCCATAGTCCAGTACCTTAACCACTAGGCCACCACCTACTCA
The DNA here is from genome assembly GCA_033117975.1 of Parotocinclus spilosoma. Classification (NCBI taxonomy): domain Eukaryota; kingdom Metazoa; phylum Chordata; class Actinopteri; order Siluriformes; family Loricariidae; genus Parotocinclus; species Parotocinclus spilosoma. The sequence goes on along the minus strand of JAVSBV010000083.1, from coordinate 1,317,893 downwards.
CCCTGACCAGTAAGCGAGGACACACAGGTATGACAAAGAGTGAGGAGGCTGGTGTTAGGGTTCCTACCTCTCGCCCTGAGCGTTCTGCCATCATTGCCGGTTGCCGTTACAGAGCAATCGGTGAGGCAGTTTATAACCGGTGCTTAATATTAGGACCCGATGACGAACACCTGCTTTTCCCGTTACTTAAGTGCGGGTTCTAGCGTTGTTCGTGGACAGGTCGCCACTCCATTCCACTCCACCCGCACATCCGACCACCGGCATGCACGCACACACGCGCACACACACCTTAACACCGTAGCGATCACCTTTATGGTTAGCTGGTTACGTCCCGGGGCTTATAGTGCAGACAGAAAGGTACGGGGAAAACCCCCGAGGTACTTAGTATGTATCGAGTCTCACTTCAGCTGGTTGCGCGCCCTGATTGAGACGCGCCCTGGCTCCACTTACTCGCGCTATACTTGCGCCCGAGCTCATGCTTGCCCTCTGGTGTTTCGGATTTGGGAGACGCCTTTCACGATTAGTTTGTGCGTTGCTGCCACTCTGGACGCAACACAACAGCACGCCTTTTCTTCCTTTTTTGTTTTCCTGTGATCTGCTTTTTCCCCCTTTTAGTTATTTCTATATTATTTCCCCATTATTATTATTATTATATGTCGTGAAATTCCGTCACTTCCACATCTTTGGGTTCTACCACATACAATAACAGCTGGTTTGAGAGATTTAGAATAAGGTTGGTGTTTGCTCCACCGAAAATACTCGGTACCCAGATAGAGGATCTGTTTCGAGAGTCTCCTCCAGTCTTATTAAGCGTTATGGCGGATTCAGTGCTGTAGTTTTCCAGAGGGATTTTGCACAAAGTACTCATCATAGGGCCAGTAATTGTGTCACAACTGTGACCTTTCATCTAAGAAAAAGGATTAAAGCTGAAACATACAATGTATAAAACATCATTTTGTTCCTATTAAGAGATCAGTTCTTCATTCTGTCTGCCTCAAATGATCAATGAACAAAGACCTTGAGCTGCAAATCCTTTAAAAAATGTCTTTTCTTTCTTTCCCATTAAGCTTTTCTTTAGGTAGTGCTATTTAGACAATCAGCTGAAGGAGTGATTTATGCATGGCGTTTGATTGGGAGCGCTGCTAATTTGGCGAGGTCAGTCCCACACGTTGACTGGAAATGGCAAATCAGGCACTATGGCAGCATAATGACGAGGTATTATGAGCATTCATCAGATTGGGGAAATTGGCAGGTTGTGATAATGACGCCTGGAAAGTTTTCGAAGTTTCTGGTGCGAGAATTTGCAAGCGGATTATTTTTCTCATTGTGCTCACCGAGACGCTGCTTCGCGCTGCCGAGGAAATAAACATGCAAGGTTGGCTAATTGTCATAATTATACATGTTTCTATGGAAACCCTGTTGTTCTTTAGTTTGGGTGCCTTTTACATTCCAGCAGATGACTGTAATGACTGTGTTGGACTGCACAGTGAAATTCCAACACAGTGGGTTTTCACTGGGATCTAAACCAGCCTTTTATTGTTACTGTGCCAGTAAAATGGTGTACAGTACAACAAAATTAAAAAACCCACCTATTTTCATCATATGAATCTGAAAACTCCTCTCGTGTACGTGGGTTGGTGAGTAATATTGTAAATGTGTTACAGTGGTACTTTATACTGTAAACACCATCTATAAAACAAACAACTATTATCCCATACTTGACTGCTGAATAAAAAATGGGGGAAGGGAGGTGTAGGTAGAGGTATAATGAGATAATGAGAGTTTGGAGAATTTGGCTGTAGTTAAAACAACAAGAATCAAGTGCGAGCTCTAACAGCACAGGGAGCAATGTCGGAACCAAATCTAGACAAGGAGCCAGTATATCGTACAACTCAAACCTCAGTCAGCCAGCGGCAAGGGTTTGAACCCGAGTAGCTTTGCAGAAGGAACACTGATTTCAAATGCTGAGCCACCTAAGTTCATCCCTGCCTCTGGCAAGATGAGCTTTGGGCTTAGTAGACGTCTTAAACTGCAGGATATCCTGTATGATGCCGAGATGCCGTTCCTGGAGGTCAGTTTACTGGTTTTGTGAAGCCCAGATGTTGGTAGTTGATGAGGTCTAGCACCTGTGCACAAGCTCGGGGTTGAGTCAATGACATGGGCCAGTGTTTCAATATGCTCAAATTGTCCCATGTTTAATAAACGTTTGACCTTAGGATAAACCTCTTTAGTGATTATTTAAGTTAATTAATGTAAACTAGATTTAATTGCTTCAGCTAACAAAAAGTTCAGGAACCCATGGGTTACCAAAAATTATTATAATAAAGGAATAGCATGAAATCAATTATAATCAATAAAAATTAGAAACACTGAAGGTCAAGGGTGGGTTTTTTACAGTCATAAAAGCAATTAGGTTTAAGGTAATAGGTAAGGTAAGGTAATTTAAAAAGGTTTAAATGGGCAAATACGGCCTAAGATTGTTCATATTCAGGGCTCAAGGTTTGGATTCGAGTTTAAATCAAGCATCTGTCTCAATCAAACAAAGCAAAAAACAGTGTATTTGTGAGGTGTAAGAAAGCAAGGATGTGTCTTGTCTTTATGTTAAATGTTCACTCTGAATTATTTAACTCTATCCAGGTGTGTTTGGCTTGCTTCTGTCTGTGCATCTTCTTCTTGCAGCTGCTCTTGTTAAGAGTCGTCACAGGGAATCTGATTCACTGGTTTAAGTTTTATGCTTGATGCCCTTTATGTCCATTTTATCCAGACTGGACACTCATGATTGAACACTTTAGGCCAGACCTTTTTTATTGCTTGTTCCTCGGTTGTCCCTACTTAAGAATCTACTGAGGAGGGAGGAAAAAAAATTAAAATAAATCTTTATTTTTCATCACTTTTTAATTTCTTGAGGACTATGTGGAATCAATACAAGGAAGGAGGAAAAAAATATTTCAATATAAAATTAATTTAACCCACAATTAAATTAAAGTGAATCTGGAAAAAAAAATAAATGAACAAAAGAAAACCGTTGGCTCTCCATGGAAGGGAGAAGAAATAAAAAAAAGTTGGATGTAAAAATATAATTCATTTAACCTACAATTAAATTAAACTAAATCTGGAAGAA
>JAVSBV010000083.1:1275146-1288353 GCA_033117975.1 Parotocinclus spilosoma | reverse complement strand
TGTGTGTGTGTGTGTGTGTGTGTGTGTGTGTGTGTGTGTGTGTGTGTGTGTGTGTGTGTGTGTGTGTGTGTTTTGGACTTTCTGTCTGTACGTGAATCAAAGTGCAGCCCAATAGGGGGTGATATTTATGAGTGGATCAGTGGGTGGGTGGATGGATGGATTATGGATGGATGCATGGGGTTGGTGGTTGGATTGATGGATTATTAATATATGGATATATATTAATATATATTATTATATATATATTAATATATATTATTTTATTCATCTGTTATTGTTTACTTAGTAAAACTATCAATACAATTTAATTCTTACAATTCTTATCCAAATTATCCAAGGATTCTTGGTCCTCCCAAGGTTTCCTTCGTACAACATTTAGGGAGTTTTTCCTTTCCACTGTTGCCCTAAGCTTGCTCAGTTTGGGATGCGCCTTTATAGAATATATATATATATATATATATATATATATAGAATATATTATAAGATAATATTGTAACTGCTTAGAGACAATGGACCATTCTAAAAAGCTCTATATAAATACATCTGACTTGACTTGACTTGACTTGAGTTGTAAAGGCAGACACAAGGACAGGTGGACGGAGGGAAGGACAGGTGGACGGAGGGAAGGACAGGTGGACGGTTGAAAGTTAGATAAAAGAGGCAGACTCCAATAGAAAAACATACGGAGGGAAAGACAGGTGGGCAGATGGAAAGAAGGACTGTCAGATGGAAAAACAGGCAGACCAACACCTGGATAGGAAGATGGGCAAAAGGAGAGACAGATGGACGCCTGGATATGGAGACTGCCACAAGGATGTCCAGATGTCTAGGCAGAAGAGCAGACGGACATGCATTTGGGTAGAATCCCAGTAGGGAAGGTTGTGAGGAAACAAAAATAGTATGGAGCTTTATGGCTTGACCCATGATTAGTTAGATGTTCAAACTAACAGTGGTAAATTTATAGTGTGATTTAAAAAAAAGAATTACTCAAATATTAAAGCTATAATATAGAATCAGATAGAATAAAGTGGAGGCGTGTTGAGGTTAAACTGCAAAAATTAACATCCGACACCCTGCTTTTGTCACCAGAAATTATTTAGGAGAGAGATTCCTCCTCCCTTCAAACCTGCGTCTGGGAGACCTGACGATACCTTCTACTTCGACCCAGAATTCACAGCTAAAACTCCCAAAGGTACGACGATAAGAGCAGCCACTTATCCCAGTGTGGTTTTTTTTCCCTGGAAGAGTGCTCCATGACTAATTTATTAATACACTGCTCACAAAAATGAGGGGATATTTTATTGAGTTGTGTATTAGTGTGGAGAAATGGCTAACGGCTCAGTTACTCAGAGACTTGTGCAGGAGACAAACAGGATGTTTCGAGGCATGCTTCAAAGTGTTTGTGTGATTGTGCATAGATTCACCCGGGGTGCCCCCGAGTGCCAATGCCCACCAGCTCTTCAGAGGCTTTAGCTTTGTGGCCATCAGCTCAGAGGAAGAAACCCAACCGCTGCAGAGCAACATCAGCTCCATAGTGCAGGTGAGAAAGCAACACCAGTAATGGACTGGCATTGGCAAAAAAAATTTATTTAATCAGAGTAGATGCTATCAATAATAATAATAATAATAATACTGTTGTTGTTATAACTGAACACCGCTTGAGCTGAAGCCGTGCTCCACCTCGTCAGGAAATGTTTGTAAATGAACAACAACCTGTCTGCTGCCCAGTAAAACGAATCCCATTTTAAAAATCAAGCTGCTCATGACCCTCTGGTTCTTCGTTCTCTGCCCTGCAGCAGCTGCACAGAAACACGTCCCAGTTCAGCGACTCGTACGAGGTCAGGGAGGACATCGGCGTCGGGTCGTACTCCATCTGCAAGCGCTGCATTCAGAAAAGCACGGGCATGGACTACGCCGTCAAGGTGACCCTTCGGTTCAGCTCGCAGCCGCTCGATTGCTTTTTAATGACAGCCACCACCTCTTATCTCTGCTGTTTATATCCAGATCATCAATAAAGCCAAAAGGGACCCGACCGAGGAGGTGGAAATCCTGCTCCGCTACGGCCAGCATCCCAACATCATCACTTTAAAAGATGTAAGTGCAGCCAAGCTTATCGATAAGCACTCTGGCTTTCAGCTCAAATTAGATTAGGAGCACGTTAACGCTAGGAGACCTGATACTGCAGGACTGCCTCGAATAGATCTCGAGCCACAAGCACGGGAAGCTGATCCAGCAGATCCGGTCCTGCAGGAAAAGTTCAGACTCCAAATATAGCATACAGATTAGATCATTTACATTTGTTTATATTGTGAGGCTCAGTTTGGTGAATCGGTTTACATACGCCAGAGCCAATCAGAAATGCATTTTATTCTGTAAACATAAGTGATATGGTCCAGGTCCTGGTCGTACGTACAGACACGGATAATTAATTTGTTCATTAATAAAGACGTCTTAACCCTGAGCATTTTACTTTATTCTGTTACTGACTTGTCATGTCTGCTGAACTCTTACATCCTAAACTCGGACATGGACGCTACAGACTCGGACATGGACGCTACAGACTCGGACATGGACGCTACAGACTCGGACATGGACGCTACAGACTCTGATATGGACGCTACAGACTCTGATATGGACGCTACAGACTCTGATATGGATGGTACAGACTCGACCCGGACTCGGACGCTAATGACACGATTTGGACTTCTACTCCACAAAATCAAATCTGACTCGCATGCTACAGACCCAACTCTGACTCGGACGCTACAAATCGGACTGGCACGCTACAGACTCGGATATGGACGCTACAGACTCTGATATGGACGCTACAGACTCTGATATGGACGCTACAGACCGGACTCGGACGCTACAGACCGGACTCGGACGCTACAGACCGGACTCGGACGCTACAGGCCCGACTTGGACGCTAATGACACGATTTGGACTTTCTAGAGACCTCAGACTTGGACGCTAAAGGTTTGACTTGGATTCACACACTGGTGGTTAAAAAAGCCTTGGACACTAAAGACTCTCACACTAGAGACTAATCAGACTGTTATGCTACAGACGCTACAGGCTTGAATCAGACTCTAGCATGAGTGACTCCTCTCAGACTTGCGTGCTACAGATTGGACTTGGACTTGGACATTACCGAGTCGACAGTGAAGCACACTGAAGGCACAAAACTCGACTCGGTTGTACAAAGTGCAGATTTGAATGAGACTCGGTCACTGGAGATCTGACTCAGACTTGCTTGTTCTGCAGGTGTACGATGATGGGCGTTCGGTGTTTCTGGTGACTGAGCTGCTTAAAGGTGGGGAGCTGCTGGATAAGATCCTCAGGCAGAAGTTCTTCTCAGAGAGGGAAGCCAGCGCCGTCCTCTACACCATCACCAGGACTGTCGAGTATCTGCATGCACAAGGGGTATGGCGAAATGGACACAGAATTCCCATGCATGATTATTCAAATCCTCCAGGACTAGTCGTATTAAAACAGAAAATCTGAACTCCTCATAATCCACATCCCCTTACTAGCTTCCTAGCAAAGTTGTAGAAACCGAGCAGATCGAGCTTATTTAGGGCAGACTTTTTTTATTGCTTGTTTCGCGGATCCGCCGACGATTATATTTGAATTTCTCGGATCCTCCGCAGCACCAATGGTTAAATTAAAACATTAAATAAATGTATTAATGAAAAAAATATATATATATTAGCTTTTTCCGCCCTCCAGTGAAGAGCCAACAGTTTTCTTCTGTGCATTTTTTTTTGTAGAATTGTAGGTTAAATACATTTGATTTCTAAATAAAAATGTATTTGTATTTCTTTCTCCTTCCTTGTATTGATTCCACATAGTCCTCGAGAAATTGAAAAATGCTGAAAAATAAAAAGATAGATTTTTTTTCCTCCCTCCTCAGTAGATTCTTAAGGAGAAACATCCGAGGAACAAACAATTAAAAAAGTCTGGCCTTAGTAGAAGCAAGATCTGTGTAACTACAGCCGAGTTCCAGATGAAGAGACTCTCCTCGTTAGAAAGGCAATGCCCCACCCAATCCATAGATGACGAACAAGCAGGAGGACCAATCAGAATGGCCCTTACTTTGTAGTCCCACCATGTTATGTGACATTACTGAAAGTATGTGAGGTTTTAAAAATATGGGATCCAAGCAAGGATTTCGCTCCCAGTCTCAGTTTCCATACGGAACAACCTGAGAAGGTCAGTACAGACTTCTCCATCTCTGGCCACAGATGCACCCAAGCCAACTGTGATGTGTGTCCATCCAGCAGGTCCTGGGTCTGTCCTGGGGTCTCCTTTTAGGATGCCCCAGGAACAGCTGTAGTGAGAGCCAATCAGGAGGCCTCCTAATGGCATACCGAAACCTTAACACACACATGATCTGATCCTGTGTAGTGGTACTGTGGTGGCCTAGTGGTTAAGGTGCTGGAGTCTGGCCCAGAAGGTCCAGGGTTCAAATCCCACCTCTGCCAAGCCACCACAGTCGGGTCCCTGAGCAAGGCCCTTAACCCACCATTGCTTGGATTGTAAGCCTGTATGAATTGTAAGTCACTCTAGATAAGGGCGTCTGCGAAATATAAATCTAATCTAATCTAATCCTGTAACGAGCTTGTTGCGCTCCCTCAGGTGGTCCATAGAGATCTGAAGCCGAGTAACATTCTGTACGTGGATGAATCTGGCAACCCGGAGTCCATCAGGATCTGTGATTTTGGCTTTGCCAAGCAGCTGAGGGCCGAGAACGGGCTGCTGATGACGCCGTGCTACACCGCCAACTTCGTAGCCCCAGAGGTACGCATCACTCTCGCATCACTCTCTCACTTTTGCTGAGCACTCCATCAGACGAGGATTCTGAGTAATCGGGTGCATTGTGCTGTCCAGGTGCTGAAGAAGCAGGGTTATGATGCTGCGTGTGATATCTGGAGCTTGGGGGTGCTTCTGTACACCATGCTAACCGGGTAAATAAACTTTGGTGATATAGAGGAGGAATGTACACTGTGGGATCTGTTGTTGAGATCGCTTTGCTTTACAGCTTCACTCCGTTTGCTAATGGTCCTGAGGACACGCCCGAGGAGATCCTCGCTCGAATCGGCAGTGGCAAGTTTTCTCTGACTGGCGGTTACTGGAACTCTGTCTCCCCTGAGGCTAAGGTACGTTCAGAAAGGGTTGATGGGTGTACCCCAAATGCAGGAGGTTCAGCCAACATAACGGGACTGTCCCAATGATTCTCAGTCCAGCTCCAAACCTGTGCCGTGGGTTTGATTTCTGTCGGGGCTTTATTAGGTTCCCTGAGAAAAGGCCTGGTGTGTCCTGGAGCTCCTAGCCATGTCCCGAGGCACTGTCAAGTCGCTGTGGTGAACTTTGAAGCTATAAAAAAAAAAAGATTTTTAAATTGCATTAAGGTGCATAAATGTCATGTCTGTCCAGCACCGTTTTTTATTTATTTTAATTCTTTATTTCATGACTATTATTATTTAAAAAAATATTATTATTATATTTTTAGATATAATTTCATTATTAGTATCTAATTTAATAAAAAAATAATTAATTCATGAATAAAATAATTTTAATTAAAATAACCCAGCTTTTTAATGCTATTCTGCAAATGTTTTTATCCGAGCCTGTTCTTTTTTTTTTTTTCTGTGTTAAAATCACGCCGTCCTATCAGAGCTCGGTCGTCAGGCAGAACAGCTCATAGCAAAGCGCTGATAGGACCAGCAACACACTGACTATAGAAACGTGGATATTAAAGAAAATACGTTTTAAAATAAAACTAAAAAGATTAGGATAAACTCCATAGGGACTGGATGATCTGTTGTTTATCCAAATGCATTCTGGTCCGTCCATGCATGTAAAAAACCCGAACTTAGACGTTCATGTTTGTGTCTTTGTTTTTTTTTAAGCTGACCGAGTAAAAAGAGAAAATGAAATAAAGCAGACAGGTAGTTTGGAGTGTTTAGATTTTAAAAAAAAAAGACACACACTTGCTGTGACGGGCCCACTACGTTTCGTTCGGCGTGAACAGATCTTATGTATTCAGGTTATAAATACTGTGTTCATGTTTCCCACAGGACCTCGTGTCCAAAATGCTGCACGTTGACCCCCATCAGAGATTAACAGCTGCACAAGTACTGAGGCACCCGTGGATCATCCATAAAGACCAGCTCCCCAAATTCCAACTGAACCGACACGACGCCCCTCATCTGGTCAAGGTGCTGCACCCGGCACACACTGCTCGTTGTGCAGCCGCTGATTTAGCCATGTAGATTTATACAGGATGCACAACTGCAGAGGTTGAGCTAATCAGATTTCAGTTTCAAGCACATATGAGGTTCTATTAGGCTGAGCTGCTGCATGACATTAAAGCTCTGGGTAAAGTGATAAGCTCACAGGAGAGAGGGAACGCAAATGAAGCTCAGCGTCCATTACTGCTACCAGAGGGCAAATGTTCTCCCTCCATTCAGATTCGTTATAAAGAAATGCTTATTAAAAAGAAACCTTTTTACAAGGAGTCGCAGCAAAGTGACGTTTTATAAATACTATCGAAATATACTGCTGACAAAAATTAGGGGTTATCATAAAAGGAAAATGAAATATCCCCAAATAAAATATCCCCTCATTTTGTGACATGTATATTGTACTATTTTATTACAATTTTATTTACTAAAAAAAATTTTAAAAAATAAAAAAACGGTAAGTGTCCAGTTCTATCCCTGCTTGTCCTGGTCAGGGTCGCAAGGGTCATCATTCATGATAAATGCATGAATTGGAACCCAGGTCTCTTGTCACTGACATTTCTGACAGCTGGCTCTTACCACTAAGCTATATATTTTAAGTATTTGAATATTTAAGTGTTTTTAACAGTAAATGTATTGAACTTCTGTTTTATCCAAAAAAAATGTAAATGTCCTGTTAACTTTTGTTAAAATGCACTTAAATATATTTTCGACAACACTGAACGTCATTTAGATGCTCCTTTTTTCTAAACCCAAAGTTTTGCAATAGTCATAGTTTAAAAATGCAGGCACACCCCGGCACTCCACCGCCTCACCCCGTCTCATCAAATTTGGTTCTTGTTCGCACATATCAGTCTTTTAGTAGCCCTCTGTGCAGATCTGTGCTAAAACCCACTGTTTATGTACATTTCAAGTATCAATAATTCATCACGGTTCCTAAAAAGGTCAGAAATAACAGCCAACCAAAAGGAAAATGGTAAGAACCGTGCTAGAGCTTAATATGCACCGAGTGAAATATGTATTTCACATGTCTGATCTTGCTAAATTCATTTAATTTCATTCAGTTATTGCTTTTTGGCAAACTCCAAACTAATACCCATGTCATTTTTGGGTGTCCACAAACTTTTGTCTAAGTAGTGAACCAATTCTTTTTTTTTTTTTTGCTTCAGTTTGTAAAAATTAGGGCTCCTGTTTTGAAAGAAAAATCTGGCACTGCTGCTTCACCCTGTACGGCAAAACTGTGATGTCATGACTTACTGTATTTTCATAGCGAGCATTTATCATGAGCAGGCACTTTCCACTAAAATGGCTCCAACCACTCTTGACTGTGATTGATCCATAACCTTCTGTCCTCTCTCTGGTCCCACAGGGTGCCATGGCTGCCACGTACTCTGCTCTGAACAGGAACGTGCCCCCCGTGCTTGAACCGGTGGGCTGCTCCATTCTGGCTCAGCGTCGTGGAGTGAAGAAGGTAACCTCCACGGCTCTCTGATCCTCAGCCTCCACTCACTAATCACAGACCTGAAGACCTCATGCCCAGAGCTAGTGCACGGCCCAGGCTGACGCCCACCTGCCACCCGTCCGCACTCCCAGATGCTGAGCGTGGACTGTAATGCCCCCTGGTGGACAGTGTGATTCTTCCTCGTCTGCTGACCGTGCGGACCAGTCAAAGCTGCTGCTCGTACAATCACTGCTGCCTCAGAGCGAGCAGAGCCCCGGGACATTCGTGGACTAGGGACAGCTGGTCCATATGTATGAACTTGTAATATAATGTAATATCAACCTTTTTATAAAAGCTGGTAGAGAACAATATTATTGTATTAAGAGATTGCAGGCTGTTGTATTATGAAATCTATAAATATAAGCTATTTCTCAGCAAAATCCACTGCTATTGCTTGCCTTAATACGCTCCTGTATTGTCAGAGTGTTCAGATGGTCACCTTTATTCATCCGGGCTGGAACAAAAAAGAAGGGATTCACACAGGAAACCGATGGGGGGGGGAATCTGATTTTCACAATTCTCCACAAAATGTTTACATTCAGTATGTTTATATGGAGCTTTTAGAGGATGTTTTATTATGGGATATTCTGCAGTATCCCCTCATTTTTGTGAGTGAAATACTTGGTACAATGCTGAACCTAGGTTTCAAATGATCAGCCAGAGGTGGCAGTGGCAAGGGAAAAACCTTCCTGCGTAAAGAAGAAACCTTTTACAATTACAGAGACCCCAAAGCAGCACCGGAACCCACCAAAGAGACTTCACTGTTGGCTTGGGGATCCCCACAAGGAGCTGGAATCTGTGATCAGGGCCGATCCTCTCATTCTATTAATTAACTTTTCCTGACCTTAATGATAAAAGCATAAATTCTCCCGGGGATCCCAAAAATCCTCCCATATCTCGCTGACCCGTTTTGCATCCGCTCTAAGTGGCGACTTGTGGCTTCTTTTTCTTATTCTCTCACGTTCTTTGGTCCGATTAAGCAGAATTTTGGTCCAAATAAGCGAATAACATTACACATATATAATAGGATTTGTTTCAGTACTTTAGGATTTGCTCCGAATAAGCGGCTAGTCCCATTAACCGGTGGTCCAATAAACCGGAATTGACTGTATTATGTTATCTTAAAACGCCAATCCAAAATTGAGCAAGCCTAGTGCAACAGTGGCAAGGAAAAACTGCCTGAATATAGAAGAAAGAAACCTTGGGAGGACTAAGACTCAAAAAAGGGACTTTTCTTCCTTGGGCGGCCTAGATGTTAACTGAAATAGCTTTTAAAAAAGTTTTTTTTTTTTGAAAAAGTTTATTAATAATAAAATTAAGTATATAATAACAATTAAATGAAATAATGTAAAATATTTGCGATATGGAGTTCTCAGCGGGAGCATACATTCCTGCCTGGGTGTATACCGATACTAACAATGAAACTACTTAGTGTACAGTACTGGAGTTCTTTTATATAAAACAGCTCAGCCATGTGTGTTTGAATGTTTTATTATAGCACACAATTTGTATATCATACCTGTGCTATTACAGCACAAAAGCATGAACAAATAAAAACTTTTAATGGTTTGTGGTTCTACAAAAGTTCATTAGTGTGATGAGCAACCTCGTTAGAGTTAACTGTAGTTGAATGCTGACTTTACTTATAATCTTCCAATGATAATAATTATACAAAAGTAGCCATAATATATGCTGTAGCTGTAAATAAACAATGCATCAGTCTGAGGTTTCACCTCTCAAATGAATCATGAAGTTCACATGATTTGAACTTTAGCTCACACCTAATTACTATAGTGAGCGGCCTATGAACGCTGCCTATAAATAATGAATCATCCCTGACTGGAATAACAATAAAGCAAAGCTTGAGTCTGTTTAATGGCCAATTAAAAAGAATCAGCTCACTAGAGTGAGTCATAATACTCATATTACTTGTTCAGGATGGTGAACTGAATTGAGTTTAGAGACAGAGAAAGAGAGATAAGCAAAACGATCTTTCGAGTTTTAGAGCTATATTAGAGCGAACATTTCAGATAGCACTTGGATAACAAGGTTGAGTTCTGTAGTGGGAATCTGGCAACCCGACTGAGATTTGTTATTGCCCACTTTGGTTTTATACCATGATAGTGCATATAAAATGTATATGGCATTTAAACAACCTGCATTGTATTGTTATGAGTTAAATGCGCAAGTTGACTAGTTGTATTTACTCCTTATCAAGTTAATGAAGCTAAATGTGATCAAATGCTAGTTAATAAAGATCATTCTATCAGATCCTTATTAACGTTGTTCATTAATAGCAATGTTTGCATCTTTGAGGGAAGCATTGCTTTACATCATAAGAGGACTGTCTTGCGATTGTGCATGTTCTCGCCTGTCTTGTGAATGTGTGAACAGAGGATTCATAAACAACAACACAGTCCTGTTTTGAATTAAGCCTGCTGCAGTGGAGGGATTTGGAAACTCGCACAACAGTGGGTGGGGGTCTTTCAGTCTAACTAGTCCAAGGCCAGCGTAGCAGCTGTCTGCTAATAAAGCAAATGGCATGTATTATTTACACGAGCCACTCTGACACACATTTCCCCACCATGGAAGATAAATAATTTGACTAGAGCTTGTTATTCGTTATTTAAATGTTCTTCACTCGCCACCCTGGGTCACATTATTACCATAGCGGAGTGTCTTTTTAAATCAAATATAACTTATTATTCAGCTTACCCCTAATAATCCACCAAAGCTTCACATATCCGTGACATTGAAGGTGTTCTGCTGACATGGTATAACACATCATTGCTTTTCTGTTTTTATAATGACTGATGGAGAGGCTCCCTCTTTGCATAATGTGGCCCGAAATGCTTGCATCAGGAACGAGTCAAGGTTAGCGCACTCCCTGTAATGAAAGTGTGGTATTGTCCGACTTTCTCCAGTCCTCGTGCAGTAATTGATTGCTATTCAAGGCCACCTTCTGTCCATCTGCCACAGCCCAGGGCAGAGGTCTGCTGAACTCCCGAGATTTTGACACAGTAAGGCCATGAGCAATTCTCCATCACCATCTCCACAATCACACATTCTGTTTATGGTGAGAAGGGACAGCATATCCTCTGCAGGTTGTTTCTTGAGAATTCAGCTCATTCTGAGGATACTCGGAATTGATTCATTCAGAATTACAATAATAAAGGCTGAACAGTCCCTTGAGTAAAAAGCAATTTGTAGATATTCAATCTAATTTAGTATCACTGATTAAATTTATGTAGCACAATGAGATCTGTATACATTTCAATTGATGGCCACGTTATTACAGGCTCGCATCCCAGGAGGATAGAGTTAGATTATGGCCCTATCCGGATGGAATTAAATTTACATGTCCGGGTGTAATTTCCTTTATTATCCTGTGATTTTATTTCTGTTCAGATCAGCCATGTCAGTGTTTTTTCTCCTTTCTCCCCACTGAGATTTATAGGCAGAATTACCTACTGTTTTTCACCCAGCTCGGTGCATTTCTGATCATTTTAGTCACACGTGGATGTACATCATCATGCCATGATATTTTAAAACAAAAAAATCTGTTTTACCCCTGCTACTCACAGTAGGTCTTTTGGCATGCCAAAGATCATTCTGGCACATTCCAGAATCTACAAATGAAGACTTTAAAAGAGTCAGGACACACTGTATAATTGAACAGAATGCTGAGAGGTATTCATTCTTTCATAACTCAGACAGCAGTGAGTAGAAGAGAAAAAAAATCACAAAGAAATTCATAAACCCACATTCAACCAGCCTGTTTAAAAGACAAAAAAAGAAGGTTTTAATGGCGTCAGCTGTAAAGCATTACTTTGTATTTAAATATGCACAATATTTACGAGATGTGGTGGTGTTTTTAATTGGACCTTACTTAATATTTTAAGTATGCGGGATAAGCATATCCCACGTCATATAATAATAATGGGAAAATAATATAAAACAACTAAAAAGGGATAAAGAGCGGAGCGTCAGACTCCTAACATAATGAAACTAAAAGGATAAAAGGGCGCGCCGAGGTAGCGTCCCAAGTGGGAGCAACGCGCGAACTTGTCGCGAGAGGACACCAGTCAGTCGGGGCAAAGTTGCAGAAAGCACAGTTTTGGGACGTCATTTTACTGGCGAGGCACGGAGGTAATCCACTGTTTTGCAAAAAGGCGAGCATATAAGCTCAGGGCGCGCTTATAGCACAAGTGTGAATAACGATAATACACCCAAATACGTGAGGAGCGCAAACGCAAATAAATTGCAAGGAGCGCCGAAGCGTCATAATGCCGTCCCACTGATGGCTCTGTAATGGCGACCGGCGAGGACGGCCGACCGCAACGGGGGAAGGTAGGAACCCTAACAATAAGACTTACATTTTTCTGGTAAGTACACATAATCGCTGTTAATGATCGTCTGGTCAAACTCAAAATAGGAAATAAAAGTAACTCTGAATGTGAAACCTTAAACAAGCTGGTCAAATTATTATAGATGTTTATATAATAATGTTTTATAATCGGCAAATAATGTTTTTTTTAAACACCATTATTATGACTGATTTCATACTATGTTTTGTCTACATATAGTTCATTGACTTTGTCTTAATAATTATTGATTTAATTTCGCATTAACTACTTCCATATGTAGAAAACTACAGTATATTACAATTTTTTTGTGAACGGACACTTAAGTGTCACAACTTTCTCTGCCAAAAGTTTTAACTTTTCTTAAAGGTTTAAAGTGCTTAAAAGGTCATACTGCATTGCCTGTTCTGGAAATAAGTGTTTGTTCGACTGGGCTCATTCCCTCTTGGTTATGTGCAGCAAACGAGATTTGTTTATTCATGTGTGCACATAGTCATGTATTTGAGCAATTCAACAGTGAATTAGATGACTGGGATTTGCTTATCCCAGAAGTCACTGGGTTCAAGCAGATGTACACCCTTGTGTATGGATGTCCTTTTGTAACTTCTGCAAATACATCACGCAACCTTCACATTGCAAATCCAATTCGGGGTCCCTCAGGAACCGTTCTATCCAGTGGCTGACTATAACCACCAAGCCACTGGAGCTGTCATCTTGTTAATTAACCCAAAGTGTGTATCTTCTTACCGAGAAAAAGGAAGTGGAAGTTGCAGGTTAAGGCAAAACGCCATTAGAGACACCATCAATGTCAGTTACGTTACACTGATGCACTGTTTGATTTCCCAGGTCTCATGTTCGGCTTTTATAAAGTGCGTTAGTGCTTCGGAGAACATTAAGCTGGGTTAAAATATGTCATACTTTCCAGAAGGGAATTGGATACCAGGAGTTTAGATACCAGGGTTACAGTCAGTACAACCTGCCTACAACATCCTAAACCCCCATCTCACAGTATGACAGGGTAGCACGGTGGCTCGGTGGGTAGCACCACTGCCTCACAATAAGAAGGTCCCGGGTTTAATCCCAGGGTGGAGAGACCT
>JAVSBV010000083.1:1237713-1248895 GCA_033117975.1 Parotocinclus spilosoma | reverse complement strand
AGAATAGCGCTGCCTCAAACCAACCAGATGAAGTTTTCACTGCTCTATCTTCTACTTCTATCGACTTTCTATCGACTGCGTCTTATCGTTCTATCGAGGAAATGTTATTTCGCGATAATTATCGTTATCGTTTTATCGCCCAGCTCTAGTAGAGCCTATATGTTCTCTTACATGTCCTCCCACATTGAAATGATATGCATTATATAAAGTTATGTCTCTGGTGCCCCAGTGTGAGTGAGTGTATATATGTGCTTCTGTGCCCTTTAAGCCAGGTGTTTTCAGTAAACAGAATGACAAGGAGTAAGCGAGTGCCCAGTTGTATTAAAAGGGCAGGGGTCTATCAAAATCTGATACCATTATACTTCATAACATGTCTGTGAAAATGTATCTGCACAAAAAACAGATTTTTGAGGAAGCTCATCAGGCAGAAAAAGATTACAAAAGCTGCCTTAATTGAACATTATGGAAACACTGCCCTTCCAGCTTATTAACTTTATGCTGTCTGTAAAACATGGTGGTGGTAGTATCATGGTTGGGTCTGCTTTGCTCCATCTGGGACACTATGACTTGCCATCACTTTACCAGAAACTTCTAAAGAAAATCTCAAAACATCTGTCTGTGAACTGAATTTGAAGAGAACATGAATCATGCAGCGAGACAATGAATCGGCCATTCCAAAACCTTAAATTCTGTAACCATTTTTTAAACTTTTGTGTTTTGGGTCAAAGTCCTGACCTCCAGTAGAAATGTTCAACAAGCAGTTCTGAGGAAACCTTCCAAACTCCCAGAGTAGAAGCTTTTTTAAATGTAGAAATGGGCTAAAACTCATCCAACAGATGTGCAGGATTGATCAACGGTCAGCTGCAAATGATTAGTTGTAGCTATTTCTGCACAAGGGGGTCACACCTGATACTGAAAGCCTAGGTTCACGTCTTACATTCCACTCACAGATATGTAATATTTAATCATGTTCATCCAAAAATACATCACCAAATATAATATTTTTGTCTAATGTGGTTAACTTTTAACTTGGATAATTACATTAGGACTTAAAAAATAGTGAGAAAAAAAAAAGTAAAATAGTGAAAATCTGCTGTTTTTAGTCATATTTATGCCAAAATAAAGACAAATGCATACGATTCATAAAACTGTCACACCATTATGTGCAGCTGTGACAGTAAATGTGATTTTGTTCCCTTTCACATATTCGTTTTTCACTCTTTTGTCCAGCCCTACCTGTCCAACACAATACCCCATTCATTACATATTGTTATTGCCCAGATGGATCAGCAGCCCAATCTGCTAGCTCACTACCACAGACACTTGGGTTCCTGGTTCCTGACAGAAAAAATGTGGGTTAAGATGTGAATAAACAAACAAATAAGTAAAATGTTTCTGGAGAAACTCCAGTGACTGATGAAATCTGAGAAACAAAAACACCTGTATAACCTCAAAATATGAGATATATACTAAGTATAATGAAAGATATGAAAGTAAAACCTATGAGCTCAGTGAGGCATGCAGATAAATTGTGATAAAAGGAACTAGCTCTTTATTTGGTCAAACAGTTCTCAAATAATGTGCACAGCTAATACCATTAGTTTAGACTAAGCTAATTTCCAAGACCCGGCATTAGAGCTAATCTTGGCCTCTTCTTTGGAGAGAGTTTGAAATGTTTTTGAACACAGGCTACATTCTTCTCCATATTTTAGAACTATGTTTACTTGCTGGAAGGCCAAGTTCATGAACTTCAGTGGCTGATGGTTTTGCTCTAAATGAACTGAAATAAAGTCACACACATTTCACTCATTCTGCTGGCAAGCAAGCAGATCAATTAAACTTTTATTTTAGGGTTATCTTAACTTGAAAGCAATTGAATAATACAGACCAAAATAAATTGACTAACAGTGACCAGTGCAATATCTGACAGTTAATTAACACCTTGACTCCAATGTGGTCATTAGGATTCCCACATTTTCTACTTTTTAAACCATTATTCATTGAATGACCTCCGAGTTGTGTCATAGCCTTTATTTATCAACATCCAGATATTTACTTGTAAAATGTCTTGAAACAACTTGTGAAATTGTCAGCAGTCCAGATCCTAAGGGAGAAAAAGTAGCCCCAAACCATAATGCTGTCTTATTCATTTCACATTTTAATGTTTCATTTTAAATTTTCATGATTTTAACCCTGTTGTTTTCTTGGGCAAAGGCACAGAAGCAACAAAAGTGATCCCTCGAGAACACAGAGAACAGGCCTAAGCTCTGGGTTTGGGTCAGTGTTGCAGCAATGTGAGATTATCCCCTGGCCAGCCTCCCAAAGAGAAAGCCAGTCGTGTGCATGTGATACCTTATTCTGACATAAATATTAGGAAGTATTTGGCTGCAGCACCAGCCGTGTCAGTTTTCCACTTAATTAAAATCACAAGACTATACTGGATATTTAAAATATAATGTATAGTTTTACATTTAATGCACCAGCAAGTATTGTCAGATTTAAACTACCATTAAGAATCAAGATTACTTTGTTTACCTTTGGTTTCTTCTATGCCATCCTGGCTTTGAGGCTGTACATCACACCTAGCAGGTTCTACAGCCTGGAGTCGACTCTCTCTAGCCATCCAGTGAATCTCTTTGATGGACTCTGTTGCAGAACAAACTGCATTCCTCCCTGAAGATGCAGTATTTTCTTGATTGAATGCTTTCAAACAGTGCTCAGTTGCTCCTGTGCTGGAATCAAAACTGCTCTTCTTGGCCTTTTGACCACTGAAGGTCATGGAGTTGACTGAACTCTGTTGATCTGCTAGGTCCCTTTCAGCTATTGGCTGAGCAGCAAGTTGTAGGTCTAATGCTACAGTGATCTTCTGAAGCTCTGGCCTGGTTGTCAGTCTGTCTTTGTTTGTAACGGTGGTGGCCACTATGGGGCATGGCTCTCTGGTTGCTGTATTTGCAGTCGTGTTAGTGGGTCTTTGGTCACTGATAAGGCTGTTGGTGGTGACAAGGGTGTCTGGCTTTAGAACTGCACTAGGTGAGGAACTGGGGCTGTTTAGAAGAAGATACAATGTAATATTGTTGTTGCATTTAAAGAAGGAAGAAGGGTTTTGGTTTGAGATAAAAAGTTAAGAGATTTTCACTTGCTAGGGGTGTAATGATGCATCACAATGCAAAAACAGCATGATCTGAATTGCTGAGATCTACAATGTCACATGCATTCTGTTTATTACGCTTTATGAAGCAATTGGATTTTTGGAACACCAGAGGGCGTAATCATATGTCATGCTTCCACAAGTATTGCTTGCATTATGCAAATGAAAATTTAAGGAAAACAATTAATTTGAGATTGAGGATGTTTAAAGGTGCATTGAAATTGTTTGTTTATTTTGATTTGCAACTCAATTTCTTTTTAAATATTATTTTTGTTACACATTTTTTGAATTGTTATTCTTTAGAAACAAAAAAGGAATGTTTACACTTGGTTATATAATATCTGTTGAAGCTAAAATAAAACATTACACAGTTCACAAAAATTATGAGATATTTCATTTTGAGATATCCCCTAATTCTTGTGAGCAGTATATTTACAATTTTAAACCATTTAAAAAAAATGTATTCTAATTGCAGGGTTTTTTTTGTTTAAATACGTATTCAAGAAAATGCATATTGTATTGCATAGTTTACGCTTTAAAACTATCATGAACACAGTATCGAGAACAGAATCATGTACTCATCAATAACAAGTGCTTTTGAAATGTGAACCAAACCGAGCATCAACAAATTTCCACAAAACAGGCTTTATGAATATACTCACATGCTATCCTCTTTGTTTGAATCTGAAAAGAATACCAAAGAAGCTTATACTGGAATGTAAAAATAATATGTAGTAAATAGTAAACAACAAATGCTACATCTTAATGTTTCACTAACTTGATACCCACCATATGCTCAGATTCAATTACAAAATTTAGTACCTTGAACAATGAGTTTGGCTGTAGCAGACGCCTTGCCCGCACTGTTGCTCAGAAGGCAGGTGTATATTCCAGCATCTTCTGCATGCACATTGCGGATCTCCAAGAGGTGCAGCCCGGACCTCTCAAACATGCTGTAGCGATCCGAATTCTGGAGCTCCTCCTCACCCTGGGACAAACCATTTTGATACATTACTTAAACTACCCACAGTATCGTTCTCCTTCTAGGATAAGACATGGCTGATCATTTAATTTCATGGTCTCACCTTAAGCCACTGTAGGTGCGGTTGGGGACGTCCTGTAATTTTAGCTGAGAACTTGCCTGTCTGTCCAACTTTCAGGTACAAACGGGAAGGTTTGTTAACAAATTTTGGTGGACTTTCCCCCCAAATACTAGGTCTGTTCTCCACTGAAGAGAGTCCCAAGCGACTCCTATATGCAGAAAATAAGGCAGGAACAGAAACGACAACACAGTAGTTCAATCAGGATTCAATAACGTGTGTTAGCTGTGACATGAATGTTAACATCATATTCTGTTTTTTTTAAATAAATGAAATAAGAAACTAAGCTTTCCAGAATCATGTAGTTAAACAGCTACACTACATGGCCAAAAGTGCGTACATTTTTTGTACATGAACGTGCAGTGTGAACAGAACCTCTGATGCACTACCCAATCTCTTGTACTGCTTAAATGTTAATACTGTTCACTATGGAAGTATGCGGTATCAACTCGGCCCATGTTTTATGTCTTCATTGCACTTTGTGTGGCACCCATCCCTGCCCTCGAACGCTATCGGCTATCAGCCAATGAAATCATGTGATCAGCAATCAGTACTGGCTCCAAAAACATAGATTGATACACCTTTAGATGCCACTAATGAAGATGGTTAAAAATAAGTATCAATCATTTAGACTATATAATAGAAATATTGAGAACAGAAAGTAACACAGAATCTCTCCAGATCATCCAGGGTTCTACATTTCCTCTTTAACCTAGCCAGCAGGCTTTGGATCAGGCTTCTGTGGTTTTCAAACCATGTTGTGCAGATTTGGATGCATGTTTTGGATTGTGCATGTTGTCCTGCGGTAAGGTCCAACCACAACCCAGTTGTAGCTCATTGGTAGATGCAGCCAGTTTTCAATTTAAAATTTCCTGGGAAATGATGGAGTCTATGTTACCACGGCTCCTTACAAAGTGCCCAAGGTATTTGAAGGGAAAAACAGCCCACACCCTGCATTCATGTAATTGGCTAATAAATCATTGTTTCTATAACCATCCTTGTTTTATTTATGCTGAGTCTTATCTGACCACAGAGCTCAGTTTTAATCAAAGTGCCAACTCAATTACAAGTGCTTACATTTGCGGCTACAGGAAAGAAAAGCTTTCATCTGACACGCCTTCCAAATAGTTTGCAGGCACAACAATGTGGTGTTTAATGTTAGATTTACAAATACAGTGACGCAAAAATGTTGCCATCTGCTCCAAATATGAAAGTACAATTACAGGAGGAAAATTATTGCATTACTTATGCTTATAAAGGACATTGGCCTCTGTGTTAGATCATATATAGGATGACTGAACTCTTATAATTTATTGTTATGTTTATTTAAAAAATAAAAATGCAGAACGCCATAACTGTGACACACTGGTTTGATTATATATATTTATACATGTACTTATTTGCCAGTATTCTCTCAAATTTCATAACAGTGCCAATAATCTTGGCACAAGAAGCACACATTCTTCTAAAGAAAGCAGAACGCTTAACTTACAGTGAAAGGATGAAAGTTTAAACCCAGCATGATGCATGATCTAACTTTTGCAGGCACTCTACTTGCACTGAATACAAATGCAGACCAAGCTTTCTGAGAATTAGTGAAACAATGTAAGATAAAATATTAAATCTGATTCCTTACCCTGTTTTACTGGCAGATGGAAGGCTGTACATCTTGACTGCATTTTCTGTGTGATGGATAACAAAATCAGTCACAATACACCCCAAGGTCAGACCACATACATACAAAATCACTCACTCATACATTGTGCTACCAGATACACAATGCACATCACCCCCATATGTTTCTGATTGGTTTTGGGAAACCGGAGACCCTTTAGTGTTAAAGGATTATAAATCAGTGCAGATGTTGTCATGAGACCTATTCTGTGTTTACACTGACACGAGATATATGTGAAGTCAGCATGAAGAACATCATTATGGAGGAAGCGCTGCAAAACAGCTGCTGAACTATTTATGCAGGAATGTTACTCAGACAGAGCCAGAAGAACAGGAATGCTCCAAATGAAACAGGCCAATTTTTTTTTTTTACTTGTCCATTGATTTTTACCATTTTTTAATGTAATGATGACAATATAGTCTTTGAATTCTCTTTTGGGTTATGGGATATAGAATCCAAACATCAGCTTTCACTATCCACTGACTTTTGGGATAAAAGTATAATTTATAAGGTAATGTCTCTTCTGCTTTAGAATTCAGGGTCATGTATGAAGAATGTCCTGTCATCAGATAGATATCAAAAGCTCCACACACCAGTCATGACTGCTTTCATGTAATAACTTATCAAAAGGCTGTCAAAAAGAATTATGGTTTATAGGGGTGTGCAATTTGTATAATTTACTATATTATATATTAATTATTGTTTTAACAATTTGTGAGTTAACATGATCCAGTACGTCACTTACTTTGCACAAAACAGTTTTTCAGCAAGGTATGATATACTACTGCACGTGCCCACAAATCAAGCTAGCATTCTACCTAAAAGCTCATAAATGAAGTTAAAATTAGTGAAAAACCTTGGCCAGCAAACAAAATACAGACACCACTAGCCTAGTGTACAAACAGAAGGCCCAAGACGATTGAACAGTTAGAGGCCTGTATTAGACATGAATGGGAGAGCGTTCCTATTTCTAAACTTGAGAAACTGGTCTCCTCTGTCCCCAGACGTCTGCTGAGTGTTGTAAGAAGAAAGGGGGAGGGGCCACACAGTGGTTAAAAATGGCCTTGTCCCAACTTTTTTGGGATTTGTTGACGCCATGAAATTTGGAAACAACAAATTTTTCCCTTAAAATGATACATTCTCTCAGTTTAAGCTTTTGATCTGTGATTTGTGTTCTATTCTGAATAAAATATTACTATTAATAATATTAACGTTGGCGCCTTCACATCATTGCTTTCAGTTTTTATTCCCAATTTGTTTGGTGTCCCAACTTTTTTGGAATCCGGTTTGTACCATTTAAATAATGTAAGTTGGAAGTTGGACTGGATTTAATTTGGTGGCTGCTTGACAGCGCTGGGGTTCGAGCCCAGGGTCGTAACTGCTGCTTACCAACTGAACGTGGTAGATGGACCTAGTCAGGATTTACAGAAGGTACCGTAGAAAGTGGACCAGAGTAAAACAGAACCTTCTGCCAGGATGAACCGGCAGAACTGAGATCGAACCTTACGAATGATGCCGTTACCCAGATATAAAGTTTGGGTTTTGTATATTCCTTCTTTCTGTCTGCTCCAGGAACGAAGTGCGCTCTGCTGCAGATCTTCTCCTGCTCCTGGTGTCCACTGTCCTATACGTCTCAAATTTACCTCCACAAACACCTGAAGAGGAGCCACCACGAGGAGCAAAGCCGCCTCGTCAAGCTCAAGCGTCTGATGTACGCAGAAAGCTCGGTCAGCCAGACGTCCCCCTCCGGCGACCGGGTACGAGAGCGGAAGCATCCCTGCTCGGACTGCGGCGAGAGTTTTCCTGACCGGAGCAAGCCCGAGAAACCCCCCCACCTGTGCTTGGATTGCGGGAAGAGGTTTCGCCAGCGGGGGGCGCTGCGGCTCCACCGGCGCATCCACGCTGGGGTGAAACCGTTCGGCTGCTCGCAGTGCGGCAAGAGCTTCACGCAGCAGAGCAACCTCCAGCAGCACGAGCGCATCCATACGGGGGAGAAGCCGTACTGCTGCTCCGACTGCGGCAAGAGCTTCAGCCGAGAGAGCAACCTGCAGATCCACCGGCGCGTCCACACCGGCGAGAGACCCTACCACTGCTCGCTCTGCGGCAAGAACTTCATCCATCAGAGTCATCTCCAGCTCCACCAGCGCACTCACACCGGGGAAAAGCCCTACCAGTGCTCCCAGTGCGGCAAGAGCTTCGGTCAGCTGAGACACGTCAAGGAACATCAGCGCGTCCACACCGGAGAAAAGCCGTTCCGGTGCCCGCTGTGCGGGAAGGGCTTCACCCAGCAGAGTTATCTCCAAACGCACCAGCGCACCCACACCGGAGAGAAACCCCACGGCTGCGCCGAGTGCGGCAAGAGCTTCGCCCACCGCGGCAGCCTGCGGCGCCATCAGCGCATCCACACCGGAGAGAAGCCGTACCAGTGCCCGGGCTGCGACAAGAGCTTCGCCCACCAGAGCACGCTGCGCCAACACGAGCGCATTCACAGCGGAGAAAAGAGGTATGGGTGTTCCTACTGCGGCAAGAACTTCACCCACCACAACAACCTGCGCACCCACGAGCGCACGCACACCGGAGAGAAGCCGCACGCGTGCCCGCACTGCGGCAAGACCTTCACCGACCAGAGCCACCTCCAGCGCCACAAGCGCATCCACACCCGCGAGGACCTGTACTACTGCTCCCCCTGCGGGCGCAGCTTCACCCACCAAAATACCTTCAAAACACACAAATGTGCCGGCCCGGAGCCGCCGTTTCGGTTACAGTACGAGGGGTCGCCACCGACACAGACTGTCCACGGAACCTTTATATGACCTGTTCCCTCAGCCGGTACCGGCCCGAATTCCTCCTGTAAACACCAGGAACTGTGAGTTCAAATCACCGAAACCTTTAACGTAGCACACAAGGGGCAGCTGGGGCTAACATCATAACCCATGGAGATTTTCGAAAAAGATCACTGCACCGAAAACTTGTTAATGAATTAATGAATTACCCTCCTTTAAACCGAGTGTGGGACGGAGCCTGTTCGTAATTCTGCGTTAAAAATCAGGCTGACCAATCAGAGCTCGGTTGCCGGGCAGAACAGCTCATCCTGTTGGTTAGGCTTATAGGACGAGTAACAGGCTGATTCTAAAAACGTAGAGATGAGAGAAAAGGTGTCAACGCTGTTGGGAAATCTCGAAAGCAGAGTTTTAGACGAGAAAAAACTTGGATATGTTATAGAAAAGATATTTTTCCAGCCTTAAGCCGCGAGCTGTAAAAACTGTTCTTGTGCTCTCATTCATCTCTTTTTCTATAGGAAACATAACAACAAACAAGGCACCTTTTTAGGTCAATTTTCTCAGTGATTTGGTTTCAAGAATCACTGGGAAAATCTGAACGATCCCATAAATGTTTAACTTAAGTGGATGGAGGTGCTGGATTGTGTAGTTTGGTACCAGAAGTGTTTTTATTGTCCCCTATAAGCCAGGTGTAAAAACAGAACGATTGTGAACGAGTTTAAAGCCAATAGAGAAAGTTTATTGACCTGTGGACCTGATCAGGGTGTGTGTGTGTGTGATGATGAGCTGTATAGTACACAGTTATACAGATCGTTTATTCCACATAGAAAACTTTACAGTGCTGTACCATTATACACTTTTTTTTTTTTTTTTTTTTTTTTTAATCCACCGTAACCAGGAATGCTTCTTCGCTTTTTCGCTTTTAAACTCGCCTTCTATACAACGCGGTCCGAGCCCCCACACCGATCAGAAGATTTAAATATATTAGCTTTTCGATTTGTACACCTACAGTGACGTTCACGTCGGGGTAATTAGAGACCAGTGATTCGGATGCAACCCTTTTGCTTCAAGTTCCAGTTCTGAAGGTCGACGCCTTCTTTTAAAAAAAGAAAAAAAAAAAAAAGCGCCGGTATTTATAAAATGGAATAATTTTGTGTATACTGTATATAGCGTCTATAGTTGAGATGGTATCGATTCGAAATCTGATAATCAATGGGGGTAGGGAGTTAAATAAATTACGACAAAACTAAAAATCTCCAGTGCATCTGAAAAGGAACCCGAGGGGGGAACACGCCAAGATTTGGGAAATAAAACCTAGTGTTATGAGACTAAGTTACAAAGCCGCTCGTCTGTACACCTACTTTTAAGGAGCTAATTCATGCCGGCCGTTAGCGGTGCAAATCAAAAGGACGGTGGCGTAACGGCGTAGGGATTAGGTCAAAACAAAGCCAATGTCACAACGTTTTCAAATATTCGAGCCTTCAGAGGTTGAAGAGTTGTCGTTACGATCATCGTAGGATCCCGTCGAGTCTTTTTGTACAAGCGTTTCCAGTCGCCGCCCTCTCTAGCCTAAAACGCCCCCATCAGTACCATCGGAACCATCTACAAACCTCCTGTGATCCCGTCCATTCCCAGCCTGTCCGGCTCTCCGTGCTGCCCTCGTTCAGAGAGATCAGGTTCCAGTCCTATAGCAGATAGACGGCAGGGTAAAAGGAGAAAGACGGAGCGCGGTGTCTCCTCTACGCCTCCTGCTGCGGCTCCAGGGGCTGGGCGATGTGGAACACGAGCCCGATGCGCAAGAAGAACTTCCTCAGCACGGCCCTGAGCTCGGGAATCAGGTCAAACTGCATGATCTCACACAGCAGGGGGTAGTACCGGGTGGCATGGGCCTTAAACTGAACAGAGAACAAACGAGAGAGAGAGATTAGAGAACGAGCTGCTATAGTGATAACCTGGTATCATTAACATTTCTGCTCAAAATCAAACCGTTTTTTTTCACTGCATAAATAAAATGTGTAGTCTATATTTACATTTATATGCCAGAGCGACTTACAATTCATACAGTTTTACAATCCAAGCCATGGTGGATTAAGGGTCTTGCTCAGGGACCCGACTGTGGCAGAGGTGGGATTTGAACCCTGGACCTTCTGGTCCACGGACCAGTTTCTTAAACCACTAGGCCAGTTACTAAATCTCAGAGGAGAATCCTTTAATATCTGGATTTTACTTTACATTGCAAATTAAATTGAAATCTGTAATATATAGTATCGTCATATTTAAAAACTGTATCTGCTGTTAATACTTGATTGATATGATTTGTATTACAGTCGATTCCGGTTAATGGGACCACATCGGGACGCGATGTGACGCAGTTAGCTTAGCTGCCTGGCTTTTTCTTAAATAAAAAAAAATCTATCAATGAACAAATAATTCAAAATATATTAATACAAAAGTCTACCATAGTGCATTAGCCTTTAAC
>JAVSBV010000083.1:1144551-1154862 GCA_033117975.1 Parotocinclus spilosoma | reverse complement strand
GTCCGGCCGCCGCTGGTGAACACCCTCCAGACCGCAGGATTCCCTCTGCACGGAAACTCATTTCGGGTGGGTTTTTTGCCCCACACCCCTCGCACACACACACACACACACACACACACACACGACCCCCTCGCTCGCCGGTCTCTGAGATCTTCATGGCCTGCCTGATCATTTATCATGGGTCGACATCTTTATGCTAATTACAGAACAAAGCCTTAACTTTTCACTTTGTTATTAGATCAGTGAGCGCCCCTCTTTTCCCAGCTCTAATCATCGGTTATCGGACATTCCTCCAAACACCCGCTTTTCCGCTCACGCCTTTTTCTAAACACTGCATCCTTGCGAGATGGAAACTTGCACATGCAGTAGTGTCGTGACGTCCCGATTAATCTCTTAATGACGCAGCGGCACTTGCTGTGTGTTTTTGTGTTCTCTGAGAGAACAGATAAGAGCCTGCACCACTTCCTCTCTGCAGTGTTTACATGCTGCACACGTGCTCAGAGTCTCCTCCTCACTTTTGTTGCTCGGAGAGGCCGTTTAACACATCTGATAACTGCATGCACACCTGCAGAATGGGACTGTTTGTCTATGTAAACTCTTAGAACAACAAGCACAATGTGTGACCAGGACCAGCTTGTGAACGTCCCGTGTAGGAAATCCAGTAGAAAGGCAGAGCGGCGATTAAAAAATAAAAGATAATAAATAATAATAAATATTTAGCCTTGGTGGTCTTTTAGGGTTCCAAAGCATGCTACAGAAAGCTCCAGTTAAGTTTGTAAACCTTTACTTATTGAACAGGCTGAGCTTCCTCAAAGGCCTTCGAAATTATTTTCCGGCTAACTTTCCCAGATCACACATTTCCAGTGAAGCGGCTCGACTTTACCGTCTCTGAGAAAAGTGAAACTAAACTCAATTTCCAGTCAAAGCAAAGCCACTTCCTTGTTTCTTGGCTGACACATCTTAGGAGACCTTATCGCTTTACGTGCAGGCACCAAATGACTTTGTGGTTGATTGGTTTAATGTCAGAAAAACCAGCCAGGAAATAAAACCTCTGTAATTGCAAAGTTAGTCTGCAAACCTCATGAAACATAACGGATTAATAAAACCATGTGCCTTTTCCATGTGTAAAAGAAATTCTCATTCTTATTCTAGTTGTTCGCCTGTTACATTTAAACAAACCAGAGAATGCATTTATACTGCTCCCAAAAATTAGGGGATATTACAAAATGAAATATCCCCTCATTTTAGTGAGTAGTGTATTGATGCTTTTTTTTAAAGCCACTTAAAAATCCCCTTCTGACTGATGTTAAAAAAAAAAACAAGCAAAAAAACTCTTGTCTAAGCAAGACTTGCCAGTGACAGACAGCAGGTACAGCTAACACAGGTCACGTTATGTTACAACATATGACTCTTTTGTCACATGTGACACAGATATGTTATCTTTGGGGCAGTGTGTGCGTAAAATCACACTGAATGTGACTTATTCAGCTCCGATTTGGGCAGATTTCATATGTGGTATTGAATCAGTTACATAGCAACTGTATTCTGAACAGCCAGATCGTAAATCATGCGACTTTTATGGACTTTTTAAGACTTTAGCAGCAAAGAGGGAGGTTTTCAGGGGCAGGAGAGCAAAGTGACACCTCAGGAATAATTTGGGGAGACGTATCATATCAAGCAAAAGTTTGAGGACATTTCTAAATGGCTACAGGAGGATGCGCAGTGTCAAATTAAAATAAAGAACTGCCTGTTACTGCTGACTCCATTTTGATTGTGTACTTGTTTACTTGCTGCTGTCTCAAGTTGTCTGAGTATCTGGATGGTATCTGTAGACACAAAACGTCTCCCCAAGACGCACCCGACTACCAAAACCGGTCCAATACCCTACAACAGGGCACACATGATCAGTACTGCCCATCCCAGCCAGCAATACTGGGCTGCGGAACACAAAACAAGGTCCATTCTAACAGGTCGGACCTTCTAATTTGCTTATGCACCCCAGCTGTACGCGTCCGGACACTGTCCGTAAGTGTGACGAGTGTAAGAAGAGAGAACCCCAAGTCTCAGAATGCCTCTGTTTCCAAGGCTACACTCTTACGGACCGACTGCAGGTGCCGAGGAGTAACAACGGTGTTCCCCAATTAGAGCCCCTGAGAGAGGGCAGATAATGAAATCTGCCCCCGGGCAGCACTGGGTTAACTAAATGGATCCACAGTCATTTAGAGTTACCAAAAGGCCTGCTGGGGAAGCCCGCAAAAGAGGTGCTTACCACAGGCGGACCTCCACGCCTGCTCCTTTGCACTGCAGTGCAGGATAGATGCTGCAAATGATCCCCGGTCCCTGGAGGAAAATAAGGGGAAATCAGCGGGAATTAGCCGATTTGGTCCGGACAACTGGAAACACAAGAACAAAAATGTTTTTACACTATGTAAATTATGCAAAGCAAAGCAAAGCACAAAGGGCCAGAAGTAAAAAAAAAAAAAAAAAAAAGGAAATCTCTTCACCGCACCTGTTAAGGGTCATTTTACTGGCTGACCAGAGTATAGGTAATCCTTACTTTAACGGTGCTGCAGTTCATTGCATTGGTTAATAAAAACGTTTTACATACGAACACATTTTATATTTTTATATAAAAAATATTTTTATATATATATTTTATCATTATAAATCATTAAAAGCTGCAAATTAAAGTAACATCCTGTAAAACTCACAGCGGCAGACTCGAGAAGTCAGTCCCGTTCCTTATTGCCGATTTACTTGAGAGGTCGATCAATTAATATATTTATTTGCACTGTGGTAGCCTAGCGGTTAAGGTGCTTGACTGTGGACCTGATGGTCCAGGGTTCAATCCCACCTCTGCCACAGTTGAGTCCTTAAGCAAGGCCCTTAACCCACCATTGTTTGGATTGTAAGACTGTACGAGTCTTATGAGGGATAAGGGCGTCTGCTAAATGCTGTAAATGTAAATGTAAATGCTCCACAGCTTCCCAGAGGCACACAGGCTTTAGCGAGGGTCAGTTAGCTCTGTGTTCTGCATCAGGGGAAACCAATGTGGGAGGAAACCAGAGTACCTGGAGTAAACTCCACATAGGCAGAGCCAGAGGTCAGGAATGCACTGGGAACTCTTGAGCCGCCCAAAACAGGTGAGTAAATTCTGGTTCTGATTACTGTCGTCCGGGTACATCCTGGGAAGCGTAACATTACTTCTTGAGCTCATGAATATTAGCAGAACATGAAATTTCACTGCATCGCAGAAAGAAATGAAGTTTGAACTTGGAAAACACTAAAGGATTACTTTGTTTGTACAGGATTCCCTTAATGGAATCCTGGAACAGCAGCAATGCAAATAACCACCGCGGAACAGCCCAGTTCCTGCTGGGGTTGAGTTGCCAAATACAAAACTGCCTTCGAATAAAACACATATTACTTTATTTTTGTAAATTGCAAATCTATCGGTAGTAAACGGTTCCCGTTTGAGACGTCAGTTCTGTCCTGTTGCTGATTCCCATTTCATTTTGAGAGCCGAATAAAACAAAATGCTGGGGTAAAAAACACAAGACTGGGATGTTTTGTTTGTTTTTGTCATGTGATAAGGACGGTGGAGTTTGTGCGAGGCCCAAAATGACACATCCAAAGGTCAAATCAACTCAGGTTGTCCACCGTCTCAGAGCAGCTTTACAAATATCTCGGCCCACAGCCCTTGTTGAGCTGCAGTTTATTCGTGTTCGAAACTGAAGCTGCACTGCATCGAACATTTAGCCATTACTCCTGCCCGTTTTTTTCACAGCGCCTCAGAAAGGGAGCGAGTTGTCCTGTTTGCTAAAGAGCAATGTCCACACATCCGTTCCCACAAAGGCCCCATTGAGGAAGCAGCCAGGTTCAAACCTGCTTGAAAACGTTGTTTAAGGCCACAGAAAAGGCGGCGACGAGGAGAGGAGCCTCACGCTGCCCCTTTTCTGCCAGCCTCTGCATACACACGCCGAGCTCTGCAGACAATTTCTTTATCTCCAGGCCTCGCTCGCTTTCTTTCTTTCCTTTTTTTTCCTCTCCAGCTCCCTTCCTGGCGAACAATGTGAGGGGAGTCGCGGCAGAGGAAGTGGCTGGGCCGGGTGTTTAGTGGGGAGGGTGAAGTGGGCCTCGTCTCTTTCCCGTGTGAAGGACAGAGTCTGAGGCCGTGATTGTGTTCGGCGCCTGCCTGCATCTCCCACAGGAGAGCCATTAATCACCAGAGCAGGTCTCTCTCTCTCTCTCTCTCTCTCTACCTCTCTCACGCTTTCTGTGCTGCCCACACTGGTGCCTCTGCATGCAGGATACACACTGTTCTCTTGCACGTCAAATTCTGACATCAGTCACTTGATCGGCACATACACCCACAGAAAACACACTCTCGCTCGTATGACCATTTATTTACATAACACACGAGGCCAAGTATGGCGCAGAAGCATGCCGTGAAAGCAATAAAAGGCAGACTTAGTGTAAATAGTGTTCACGAGAAGAGCACTGATATGCTTCTAATCCTCGGGCAATGAGGTGGAAACTTTGGAAAAGCTGCCAACTCTACCGGGCAGGAGCACCCAAACTGCTGCTGTATCAAAACGTACAGAGCGCTGATGACGAAAAGTCCTGAACTTTTAATAATTAAACCTCGCTGAAGTGTTTTCCAATAAACACACCGAGTGCAGGAAGTCGGTCAGGACCCAGTACTCCCAGAATAACCCGATTGAGTTCCTGAACGCCAATCGATTCTGTATTGGGTAAGATAATACGACGCACGATAACACACTGCCCCGACAGCCAGATCTGTTTATCGTCGTGTATCGACGTGTGTGTTCGTTTGGAAGTGGAGCTGAAGTCAAATAAAATCTCTCACCCAAGCGTTTTTTTTCCGTAAATACACACCCTTTTTTATTACAGGTGTGATTTACTGCTTTGAAATATTCCCCAAAACACACAGCTTAGGAGTAAAAGACTGTCTTTAGGTATCGGAATAACCTTAAATAAGAGTTTTTAACCTAAAAGGTTTACAGGATCATCCATTCAAATAATCCTTAGGCATTTCGTAAACAAAAATTTGCCGCCCAGGCATCCCCCTTTTCTCCCATTTGCCGTGTGCCCAGTCCAGGGCCAGTGCCTGCTGGTTTTTACAAAAAGGGACGCACATACAGTGGGTCCACTTTATTTTAAACGGATTCGCTCATCATTCGCTCAGCAGCGCATTGTGCTGCCTAATGCAAAGCCATTTTCAATAATAACCGTAAAAATGATTGTTATTTTATCTTTACAAGGCTTACCGGTGCTGATTTGATCAAGTCGGAGGGGTCAGTGATAAACTGCAGGAATGCTTTCTTGACCGAGAGAACAGAAAGGAACGAATCAGGCAGACGCTGAGCTACATATTCATGCAAACGCTGCATATGTTAGCGACGCAGATCTGCGAACAAGCTGAAGTTTCACATTCCTGACATGTTTCTGTAGCCCTACGGTACAAGACAGTTTGCAAGTGCGCTGGAATGTTTTCATTTATATTTTTATGTGAAATAGATGCACAAAATTCCCTCATATTTCCACTCAAGGCACCAGCTGCCGTGGAGAAGTGTGAATTCATCTGGAATGAGGCGCTGCTCCAATACATTTATAGAACAGGGGAAATGTGGAGACACTAAAATAGATCAGTTTAGCAAACTGCACTTGCAAAACGACTTCTGAAGTGGACAAGGAAAGAGGACAATCCGACAAGCACGTGAAGGCGGGAGAAAAAGAAGAAGAAGAAGAAGAAGAAGAAGAAGAAGCCGTGTACAGGCTTATAATCAGAAATCAGAAACAATCAGGAGCGAGCGCGTTCTGCCGTGGAGCGTTCCCGGTCCAGAGGAAAGCACACGGTACGAGCAAAGAGCGATGTTTTTCCAGGTCATCTGCTAGAGAAATCCCTACAGCCATTCTATTTCCATCAGCTGCCTTGAGTCAGAGTGCATGTGTACAGACAGGCTGTCTATAGGAGAGGACACCGCTGAGGTCGTTTTCTATAATAAGACCAGAGCCTCCTCTTATTTCGGCCTCTCATCCACAAAGCCGAGGCAAAGCGATGCAACTGTGAGCGAGTGACGTTACGGGAAAAAAGCAGAATAACTCAAATGCAGAAGAGGAAAGGAAGCGATCGGGAGGAAGTTCACTCGTCACTGTTTGCACGTCACTGCTCTGACACACGTCAGTCTCCTGGACATGACTCTTAGTTTCCGTCGTGTCCTTCATATATGTACGTGTGTGTGTGTGTGTGAGAGAGATTTCCGCACAAAACACTGCCACATATGCATAACTGAGCCATTCCACTAAATATGCGCCAACCCTAGGACATTATATGTATAGATATAAGTAAATATATGTATAATTAATATAAGTAACTGTATATAAAACAGTTTATTATTGAACAGTGTTAGGTATGAGATTTAAAACATGAATAAAAATTTAAAGTTTTATTTATGTAGAGCTTTTTACAAACATTGCCTTAAATCAGCTTTATGATGTTTATGTGATTATCTAAGGCTAAAAATCCGACAGAATCTTTTTTTTTTTTTGCATTGTTGGCTCACTCCAGTTTTGCCTTCATTTTCCCCCTACAGAATCCATCATGTTTTACTTTACAACACACATTTAGTCCCAAATGTCCCAGTCCTGTTGGCCTAACATTCTGAAAATTAGGGAATATCCCTCACAAGTCACATGTTTAATAGGAAGCTGTATCATCGGGATCTTCTGAAGACCATGAGAAGACCAGAAATAAGCTTTTTTTTACATTTTGTCCTTTATATTTGATAAGATTGCAACTTATGAGCGGGTTAGGGTTAGGGTCGACTTACTTATTCTGCGTCCAAAATTATTTTAGTCCTTATTTGTTTACTGTAAGAATAAAAATACAAAGTATGCTTGCCACGTGGTTCAGTTTGATGCATTTCTTAATTCTGTGCTAAAAAAAAAAAACTCACAAAGCTCATATAAAGAATAAAAAAAAACTTTTAAAAATGAAGTTTAATATTCAGAGTAACAACAAGCAATTAAATATTAAAATATCCAAACTATTCGTAGCAGGTTCGTGTTCTGTAACAGATACACCTGTTACTCGTAGCGCAAATCTGTTCAGTCTGTTACTCGATTAAGATCCACCACTTTCCGTACGATAGGTCGATGATTAACCTCGCACAGACGAGCGTCTCTTATTTATATAACACCTTCATGTTACTATAGCGATATAAAGACTGACGTACAACAGAGTATAAAGTCATTCTGAGATAAAGTGCAGCAGATCTGATGATCGTCCTGTAGCTCCTACACTTTTGTTTGTTTGTAAAGGAGGTACGAGGAGGTCAGAGGTGCATGGGCTGGTTTTTAAAGTGAAACCACGATTACAGGTGCGATCCACTTAACGACAGGACACCTAAACATTTCGACATATCTACACAGTCCCTCGAGGACGGGCACAGCGACGTGATGATGGAATGTTAACCTGAACAAACACACCTCGCCGACTGCACACAGCCTCGAGAGAATGAGTCAAATTGAAAGAAACGTGAATTACCAGACTGGGTAATGCAGAATCAGCCTTCAAACACTTTAAACCTTCGAGTGTGTAAAATTTACTAGAGGGATGTCGCGGCAGTCAAATGAGCGGCGCTCGGCACTTCTAGGTAAAGTTCAGTGAATCCGGCAAGCTAAGAACAAAGTCTGTGTTTCAAGTCTTTGCCTGACATTAGTCCACTATCTTAACCGCTACACCACCACTGGCCCAACTGTGCCCTTATCCAGAGCGACTGATACAATCTTACAATTAATAAGAGGCTACCCAGTCCTAATAAAGACATTTATAGCATTTAGCAGACGCCAGAGCGACTTACAACTCATACAGTCTTACAATCATGGTTTAGGGGCCTTGCTGTGGCATCTTTTTTTTTGGCAGAGGTGGGATTTGAACCTTGGACCATCAGACATCCGATCCATTGTCCAGTACCTTATTCGCTAGGCTACCACTGCCCAGTTAAGCTCCTCTGGACATGAAAGTTCTGGAGGGACTGGGAACAGTCCAGTTTGGTCAATTGGTGCTTGCACTGTCGCCATATCTAGGACGAACATGTGTCCAGATTTTAGTCTTAAAACAAGATGCTTTGCTTTGCATCCAGTTCAGTTTAAAACAGACTGGCCAATGTGGGTTACTAAACAGCAGAACTACCCCAGGCCAATGGGCTGTGTCTGAGGGAGGGGAGGCTGATCAGGAACGTAAAGTTTCACATGATGGCACATACTGTGAGAGCAGCCTTAAAATTAAAATGAATAAATGAACGAATTAACGCATTAAGGGCTTTGGGGAAGGACAGGTAGGACAATAGGGGGTACTGCTCAGGCCCATGCCACAGCCCTATTAATGCTAATAAACACGATTAAATATCACGATCAAAAAGTGTTTGACAGCCCTGGAATTGACTGCTTTTGGATTTACCTGTATTATTACTATTAGATTAAATGTAAAATAGCATTTACTACTATTAGACTGCCAATCACGATTCATTTATTTATTTATTCATGTATTACTGATGCCACTGCATGCACATAAAGCTGAAAAACATCATTTTGTTTGCAGCTCTTCTGAAATAAACTCTCCCCAGAGAAAACTTCACCATCCAACCATAACTTGAAACTACAAGCTGTAAGACTGAACAGCTGGACCACAAACAGTCGGTACATACAGAGAATCAGCTTTTCTCTAGCACTATGCATTCGTTTGAGCCATGTTGAGTTCAGGTGTGTGTGCGCGCGCGCGCGCGTGTGTGTGTGTGTGTGTGTGTGTGTGTGATGGATGAATGGGAGGTGGATGTATTGTGCCGTCAGCGTGTTGTCAGCGAGCTTCTGGTCCATCAGTGGTGATTAATCAATTCCTCAGAGAGAGTTAATCATCTCAACAACTCGCCAACACGCTGATCAAAATCTGTCCGAAACGACCCTCGTAAAATTAACGCGCGACCAGAACGTACACATTGAACGTTCAAAGCCAGGTCCAGAATGAAGAGAAGTAAGAAATTGCAGGGGAGCCGGATTAATAGTAGGTGTTTCATCAGCATCTCGAGTGTTGTGTTTAATGCTAATGGTGACGGCGGTCGCTGTAAGAGCCCGGCATTAGTAGGCAGCGATTATTGTGCTGAGTCAGTGCTGAATCAGAGCACTGATTGATCTCAGCACCTTGGAGGTGTAACGTCATTCACAACATGATTGAGTAAATCCACTTGCTTTGTGTTTATTAGAGGAGGCGCTAATAGTTCATTTAACCCACCCGTTGTGGGAACCTGTGTGGACTGTGGGTGTTTGCATGCATGAGCAACACCAGATCTTTCAATATGCGAAACAAAGAAACAGGCTGCTTTTTTTTAACATGCAAAGCGAGTGAACCTACACTGTTCTCGCTCTCGAACAGAAATCCCAGAAGTGAGCTGTAAGCAAATAACATGTTTCCTTTTCATCTGATTAATGCATCACTAACAGATGCCGGCCGGATTAGCGCTGGATTAGTGTCCTTTCTTCTGTCTCTGTTTTCCTCGATTTGCTCCAATCCATTCCACTCCTGCTAAGCAGCAGCCTCTCTAATAAGCAGAAGCCCAGAAAACAATCGCGCGCAACAAAGCTTTCATAAACATGTTTCCGTGTACCACTTAGGTACACAAAGGCGTCCGTTTCAGTGCCGTTTCATCATTAGGATTAAGTGATTAAATTCGGGGCCGAACCCATTTCTGGTGGAAATACATCAGGTAATAAATTATTCACACTTCAGCTCCTGCTGGAAAAATCGCTCAGAATGCTGAAGCTGTATTTTCATTTCAGTAATTAGCTTCCATCAATTATCGGTACGCTGGCTGTGATCCAGAACTGACCCGCAAGTCCATCTGTCCTCATAAGATGGGGCCGCATTTTAACCAGCGGCCTCTTGAAGGAATGGTTTAGTGATGAGTTAATTCAAATTGAACTCTACTCGATAAGCCAGGATGTTTGCGTCCTGAAGTTTGCTCCAGTTAATGGAAGTCGAGCTCACTCAAGATCCAGTCTTACACTGTACAATCCTAGCAACTGAGGCCGTTCAGTTGTAAGGACCAGCTGACGGATACAGACCTTCCTGAGGCCCTCGGTTCGATTCCTGGGTGCGGCTTCCAACACAGCACGGTGACATCCCACGTTTTGACTCACTGTGTGTGTGTATATATAACATATTAAATGTTTATTAAACCTTTATTGTACGATTTACACGTATAGCGAACGTGCAAACAAGAACTACTGTTA
>JAVSBV010000083.1:1061420-1072711 GCA_033117975.1 Parotocinclus spilosoma | reverse complement strand
GTCAACGTTTGAAGAACTTATCCAGTGTGATCTGACACGCTTTTGCTGTGGCTAAGTGGCGACTTGTGGCTT
The DNA here is from genome assembly GCA_033117975.1 of Parotocinclus spilosoma. Classification (NCBI taxonomy): domain Eukaryota; kingdom Metazoa; phylum Chordata; class Actinopteri; order Siluriformes; family Loricariidae; genus Parotocinclus; species Parotocinclus spilosoma. Next base: position 1,072,639 of record JAVSBV010000083.1, on the reverse strand, counting down.
CTTTTGTAGTAAATGGAAATGTTAGGCAAAGACCTGTAGTTGGCAGTAGAGGGCTGGGGAGAAACTCAGGAGTTTTTGGGTAGTGATGCCAGAGTTTAAGAGTTTCTTCACAGATATTACATACTGCACACATTCTTTGGTCCAATTAAGCTGAATTTTGCAAGTATATAATAGGATTTGTTTGGGTACTTTAGGATTTGAATAAGCGGCTGGTCCCATAAACTGGTGGTCCAATTAACCGGAATCGACTGTATAATAATTTGCTGACTTTTTACATTATAACCAAAACAGAACTTGCTGGTTCCCTGGCTTTTGTGTGGGACCGAATAAGTGAGGACTATCCTGTAGTAAGAAATAATTATTTAAAACAATAGTTGTTAGTAATACACCGATGTATGTCATTAATTTGTTTTTGTTGCCACCGAGTGCTTGAACATGCACTTATGCATTAATTACCTGATAATAATCACATTTTCTGCATTTATCAGATTAATCAAGTTGTCATGTAAACAGCCCCAGGAAAAATGTACTCTAAAATTTGACAGTGGAACCTCGAAGTGACCAAATTACCATCAAAAACCTTAGAAATTCATAGTAAAACTGGGAACTTTATGGTCAAACTGTGCAGTTTACAATAAAACGTAAGCAATTTACAGTTTTACTACAAACTTTACAGTACATTTTTCCTGGGGCATCCTCCAATCTAGAAATAAGATTAAAAAATCCGATAAATGGATTTGATTTCAGTTAACAGATTTCTCAAAGTAATCATGTATTCCCAAGATTTCAAGCTGTTCTGTCTTCACAGGTAAAAACACATTTTATATTTTAAATATGTTTTTTTATATTTTCAACATGTATCAATTTCTTAAGCTTAGAATATGATGAACCAAAATCCTTCTCTCTTTCAAAGCCCTCTGTTATATCTAAAGCAGAAGTATTGGAGCTTCCTCATTCTCACAACACAACATTCAAAGACACGATATATAGACAAAAGTATTCAGCCTCCCTTTCTCTGCTCTTTCAGCCACACTCATTGATAACATGCTCATAATATGAAGCACACAGGTAAGATCTAGCCAAAAATATAAACCACAGACACTCTTATTCACACACTAACCAAAACTGTTAACTGCTCCAAACTGGACGACTGTTTAGGCCGCCAATCTTCCTGCCTGATCTATTTTGCAAAGGCATTAAAACTGCAAACATCTAGAGTGTCTGTGGCTTATATTTATGGCTAGATCTTACCTGTGTGCTTCATATTATGAACATGTTATCTATGAGTGTGGCTAAAACAGCAAAGAAGGGGGGGGGGTCTGAATACTTTTGTCTATAAATCGTGTCTTTATGTACACAGTGCATTTCTGTGGTCTTTTGTATTGCAGACTCAAATATTGTCTGTCACTTCATTGTCAAACATTGCTTAGGAACAGATTGGAATTATATTATAGAAGGGAGAGGTTATTATTTGAAAGTGAATGTGAGTTTTTGTGTTGGTTTGTGATTGTAAGAAAAATGAGAAGTTGAGGAAATAAATGTGAGAAATGTCGAGTGTGTGTGTGTGTGTGTGTGTGTGTGTGTGTGCAGATAATGATGTGAATTTATGCAGTGTTTGTCTGTGTAGTTTAAAATACTATTCATACAGTGTGTGTGTGTGTGTGTGAGTGAGTGCGGGGGAGGTTTCAATGTACATAACTGTGACTGCAGTGGGGGAGGGGAGTCACAATCTACACAGGTCTGTTACTGCAGTACAGGGTGTGTTCAGAAAATATTTCTGCCTGCACCCAGCAAAGTTAACGTCTGATTCTCAGTGTACAGGTATAATTCCTCTAACGACCGCATTCCGTTCTGTGAAACAGGTCGCTGACCCAAATGGACATTGACCCGACATGACCATAGTCTTTTTAGCTACTGTAATATAAAAACTGAGGGTAATTTCACAAGAAAACTGTGTGCAAATGATAAGTAAATGCATCAGAGATATATCTGAAACAAGTGGAAGCGTACATTTCTTATTTATAGACATTCACAATAATTATAGAACATGTAGTAACGTACTGTGTAGGTTAAGTATCACTTAAGATGATGGTATGATGACCTGATACCTTTGTTTAAGGGAAGCCAAAAATACAGACAGAACAACAAGGACAAACAACTCACTAAATATGATGAGGAACAAACCTTAAGGAGGCCAGAACTCACTAACTGAGCCTAGCCATGTGCAGCCTAGATGATATTTAGGCAATAGTAGTCCATTTTTAAAGTTAAAGTCAAATTTATTTCTATAGTATTTTTTTTTACAGTGGTGCACTGCCTCATATCAGCTTAATCAACAATATAATATTATCTTAAAAGGCCAATCCCAAATTAGGCAAGCCAAGGGCGACAGGGGCAAGGGAAAAAAACCTGAATATAGAAGGAAAAGCACGAGCAGAAGACAAGTATCACGTAACTCTGTTCTGTTTCATTCTATTCTAGAAAAAACAGGGTTTGTTTTTTTTTTTTTACAAAAAAAGAACTAAAGTTAAATCAAATATTCTTTCATAATGAAAAACCAACTGTACCTTTCACCAAAAATAGGTCTACAAATAATTAATTGCTAATAGCCTAAAGACTCACGACTTGACTTGGACTCATGAACATCTCTTCTTCAGACTCAGAGTTTATGTTTTTTCTGGGTTTCCGTTTGCTCCTGATTCTCTGTTTTCATCCCAAAGACATTCATTAGGTTAATTGGTTGCTCCAAATTGCTAGTGTGGGTGTGTCTGACTACAATTTTTTAGTATTGCCGCTGTCCTGAATAGCAATAAAAGCTGATATGATGTTAAATAAATAAGTAAACAACAGAAAAGCTTGCGTGTTTGCCTGTGTGCGCTGGCTATTACAGCATATCTGCGGCACTGTTGATATGAACCACTTCTGACTCCTTGGATTCTGATTTTCAGATTTTTTTTATTTTGAACCTATCAGATCAAATTGAATTTGATTTTTGATTTGAGACAGTGAGCTCTCTGGCCTGTCACACTCTGTAGATGTGAAGCGCAGCCCAGAGCTGGAGGAATGTGACAGAGGGAGACTTGGATGTTTACAGTTTCTTAAACCTGAAAAGCTTTATGAAATATGTCGAGGCATCACATTGGACCCGTTAAATCCTAAATTGGATTAAGTAGATATGAAGATGAATGTATTAATCGATTAATCACTCTGACGGCACAGAGGTGTACCACAAATATACACAAGTTCAATTTATGTGTATAGTGCTTTTATTGACATAGTCTCAAAGTAGTTTTAATACAGCTAAGTCTAGACCCTGAATGAGCAAGCTAGAGGTGACAGTGGAAAGGCAAAAGCTCTCCACTTGGCCACTTAGTTATCCACCTAGTCCATCACAGTAGGGGGCGGTACTAATTGTATAAATGGTTTTGGTTTCCTGTTTCTCTCATTTGGTTGCAGTTACATGATCCGATCCTGGTACTTAAATTTTCTCCCTCAGCCCAATACATGCATGTTAGGTTAACTGGTGTCTCTAAAGTGTGTGATTGTGTATATGTGACCAGATTGCTCACATTCACGCAATCCTTCATAGAGTTGATAGTAAACCTGGCTGGTGCAGAGGTTCGAAACGGAGATGCCCTTAAACCAGGACCTCAGTCTGATTTCTCTCTCTCTCTCACACACACACACACACACACACACACACACACACAAGCAAGAAACTGAGCCCATCACAACACCACAGTGAGATTGATTCAGGCTATTACACTGGGCACATCATCATTAAATTAAATAATGTCACAAGGCCTCGTGGGTAAAATTGATTCTCAGTAGCATCACTCATCATCTCTCACCGTCTCTCACCATTTCATATCAGTGCTTCATCCCTTCTCTTCCTCAGTGGCCTTGAAACATACAAAATTAGGTCTTGGATTTTACCACCATGAGTGATTCAGCATCCCCACCCCGCCCCAGCCCCCATACCCCCATAAAGGATGATCCATCATTCTTCCAATTTACACACAGCAATATTGCCACGTCTAATGATAATCAGCTCACAATAATGTCATTCAGTGTGTCACCATCTACACAAGCAGATATCACAACTGAATACAGATTTGTCAAAAACCTGGAGTGAAAAACTACAAACAGAAGAGATTAATCTAATGACTACAGAATTGATCGGGAATTTTAAAAGCTACCGCTGATTTAAAATCAGTTTCAAATGTAACCTTTTCCATTGGCTGTAAGGAGGTACATTCAGGTAACAAAGTATGGTTCGAATGTACAAAGTATGGTGTGGAAAATATGCTAGTCAAGTTTGAGGTTTCTGCAATTTCCATTCAAATCTATAATGTTTTACAGGTATTCACCATTTAGTTCATTAGTGAATTCTGTGAAACATGATGCTGACCAGACATTACCATGGTAACATAGCAGTCTAGGTATTTGAACATAGTGTTTTATTTTAAGCATTAATATTATTAGAACACAATATGAAAGCATTTAGTACATCGCTGTAGTGTAAAATGCTGTGATTTTTATCTTTTTCAAAAATGTTAAACATATATCAAAAATGAAAGTGAGTGGAACACTAGCATGTGTTCTGTTTTCTGAAGGTGCCATTCTCGTTTCAGGCAGCGGGTGGCGCAAGGGTGCGATTACACCTGTTTACTGTCATTCAGACGTGAATAAGATATAAGGCCAAGTTTTTTCTTGTATGTTAAAGCAGCACCATTATGATGCACTACTATTTTATTATATTTTTTACAGAACAACGCTGAAATGTGAATTATAATGTAAAGTTGTCAGTCTACAGCTTGTATAACAGTGTACATTTGTTATATTATATATGTATATATATATATCAAGCTCAAACTTAGAGCTGTCCCTACTAAAACTATATTATATATTATTTATTTATTTATTTTGTACAGTGGTATCTTTATATTGCTGATTATGAATGAAAAAGGTGTTGCTTTCAGCGATGTTTGTGCTCAATGATTGTTTGCAGACATGTAGTGATCTTACAGATGACTGAGTTGTTGAATATTAGCAGGGTCCTAAAACATCGTGTTAATATGTAGCTACAAATAATGTGGATTAAATCCGATGTGTTTTCATCTTGTGTGCATTTACACAGGCATTTTATAAGGCGGAGCTCTATAAGACTTAGTGTAAATTGAAGCTAAGTGTCTTGAGAGAATAAAATGGGTTTACTGCAGTAATTACACGTTTTCACTGTAAACTCTGGATTCTATAGGCTCCAGCTCTTGCTTGATGCCAGAAGGAGTTTTTCTTTCCATGCATGGTCCTTAAATGCCCATCTGCCTCCTCCTGCATCTCATCTCCTACACAGATTCATCATTAGTGACACATTACACGTACAGATTCGGTTCCTCCTTCCTATTTCAGCCTGTTTTCATCCTATTAGTGGAAAATAACTGACATTACATTGAGATTCTGGAAGAAAGTGGAGTGTCAAATATTTATCAGTCCATGAAAAATGAATAGTCGCGAGTCCTTCTGCAGCGCTTATTTTCTCTGACATTCAGGTGTGCCCTGGATTCTAATAAACAGGAAAACTGTTTACCCAGAATGCAACTGTGTTTAATAGAGCTGCTGGTGTTTGTTCTACAGTGTGTAAACAGAAAAAAGCGAGACGTGTTATTAAGCGAGAGAACTCGCTTATTTCCTTTCGCAACAACATCTCATAAACTATTCTGACAGACTAATAAACTATATAAAGCTGCATGGGGGGAAGGTGGGGAGAAATAAATGCAGCCACACAAAAGAGAGAGAGAGAGAGAGAAGGGGAAAAAGAAAACATCAATCATGCAGGATTATTATTTCTGTTTCCATGGTAACACCCCTCCAATGCTTATATCTCCTTGTCGGTGCTGCTTTATTATCATCTCTTTTTTTTGATTGTATATCATTGAGACTATAGTGATTAGGCTCTCAGGATGAAAAAATGCTTGCTGTCATGGCAACACTCTTCATCCTTTCTCCTCCTCTATATGGGCCATAATGAACAGTTCAGCTTCTGGACAATAAAGTATTATTCCTCATAGTCTTAGACCTTCTTATATTATTTACTGATCATCCCAAACCTCAGAGCTCAACATTTTACCTTAATTATTGCTTTACAAAAAGACAGAGGTTTAAAGATTAAATCTATCTAACTACACACACACATACATCCTATTAACCGGATTCGACTGAGTATATATATATGGAATTTAGTAAGAACTTGTTTTTTACAATATTATTACTTTGCATGCTGAGTACCTATACATTGTGTTGTAGATCGTTTACAAAAACTTGGTTGCAAATTTATTTTTCAATGAATAAAGTTCGTAAGTAACGGTAGTTCTTGTTTGTACGTTCGCTGTACGGGTAAATCGTGCAATAAAGGTTTAATAAACATTTAATAAGTTACATAGCACGTCCCGTTTTGTAACATAGGGTATGTTCGTTGAATCAGACCAGCGAGTTATTAGGGCCAAAACCATCGTCCCGATGTGGTCCCATTAACCAGGAATCGACTGTATATGCAGTTCCTATATATATATAGGAACTGGTAAAGTGAACACGCAGAGCACGATGACCCAGGACAGAACCCGGAAGGACGGCAATGAAGAAACTGACTTGCAATGAAAAGGGCCAACAAGCTCGTACCCCGACAATGTCCTCACAATTCCACTGAAAACCAACAAAAATCACCTCACCAGAGGCAAGATACAAACCAGTGCCCTACTAAATAAGCCACTCTGATTTGTATCTCATCTCTGGTCCCTTGTAGAGTGCTGTAGGACCAATTGACCATGGACCCATTTTCATCACCATGCCACTTGTCCTGACATTTCTTGAATTCAGTTTAGTCCTGGGTGTTTTTCTATGTCTGCCTCTGTACGGTGCTGCCAGGGTTCTCCCATCGCCAGATTTCCTTGAGCCATGAGTTCACAATGCTTCACAAATCAAGAAGCACTGAAACTGGACAAAAAGTATGAAGCCCCTGGTGTGACAAACACAGAGACAGACATAATATAGAAACAGGCTTTTATCCTGGGTGGAATAATTGGTGTGGAAACCGGTGGAACAGTGAACAGGAATGGTGAGAGTACTCAGCACAGCCTAGAGAAACTCGGCTACCAACAAAGTGGGGCTCGTGTGGTCCTCTTTCCTTAAGACTGTCAGTATTCTCTGTGTATCTATAATATCTGTATGTTCCTCTGCTCTGTGTCACTGAACCTTTGTGTCCCAGTCCTTCCCCTCCCCTGTGTGACAAGAGCTGTATCAATAAATATTGTATATTCTGAATTTTTAGCTGGAGTTAACTTTAATTTCTCCTCGAGTAGAACTCTGCCAGCAAAAAGTCTTATAATTGGGGACTGATTGCCAAAGCATCCGGTAGCACGCCTATTTATAGAGCAGAATGACGGCACAGTTACTGCTTGATAAATCTGCTCGTTCTGCATCTGTTTTAATGTTTACAGGCAGCACTATGAGACCATTCTTATGAAAAAGAACACTTTCTTTACAAGTCCTTTTATTGCCACCCTTCCTATCTCTTGCTCTGTTTCTTCGCAGGTCAACGACGTGGACATTAGTAACACGCCCCATAACTTTGCCCGTTCCACACTGGCACGCCCGTGTGCCACCCTGCAGCTGACCGTTCTTAGAGAGCGACGTTGTAGCGCCCGGCCTCCACCCGTTTCCACCGTGACCCAGACTGCCGTGCCCGAGGGCAGCCCGGCCAGTCTGCGCATCACCCTGCACAAGCGGGATTCTACTGAACAGCTGGGCATCAAGCTTGTGAGGCGCACGGACGAGCCGGGCGTTTTTGTGCTGGACCTACTGGAGGGGGGGTTAGCTGCCAAAGACGGACGGTTGCACGGCAATGACAGGGTGCTCGCTGTGAACGAGCATGACCTGAGACATGGCACTCCAGAGCAAGCTGCTCAGATCATACAGGTACAGAGATGGGGGCTACAGCCACAAGTCTGCTGGTCGATTTGAGGAAATAATAGGTCATGAAGAAATGATGCCGTTGCCCAAAAAAGTTACGGTGTGTTAGAATGATGGCTTGCAAACCACGCAGTTAGACTGGACTCTGATGTGTTTATGTTCTAACCCCACATATCCTGGTGGACAGGGGGTTTAGCCTATACGAGAACTCTGACAAGGGCACCAGTACATTGCAGGCCTGGGTAGGGGTCGCTGGGGGTTCTTGTCCAGCCTCAGCTCTTTCGGACTGTCTCAGAGAGACATCAGGGATGCTAGATATTAGGGGCATTCTTAGACTACTTGTCATACTGGGAGACACACCCAAGCTCTGCTTGCCAATCAGTCAAACAGAACTGGCTCAGACCGAAAGCCAGGCCTTATAGGACATCTAGTGCATGTAGGGACTCTGGTCATGGTCTCATCTCGGGCTTGACTTGGACTCAAGGACTAAAAGTCTTGACCTTGACGCGGACTCATTAAGTAGCTTTACCCACTGTTGCTGTTGTTGTGGTTAACTGTTGTTTGTCCCTGTCCAGGCCAGTGGTGAGAGAGTCAATCTGCTGATTAGCCGACCCGGCAAGCAGACCATGGCTGTACACACAGGACCAAACTCAGCCCGTGACAGCTGGTGTTATGAACACTTCCTCCCTCCACCACGAACTGCTGCCCCAAGTCCTGCACCCAACCTGCAGCTCACCAGATCTTCCACCGTCAGGGTGTGTGTGTATATAAGCCCACAGGTTCAAGTTGTTACAAGAGCTCTTGGTTTACCTCCAGCAGTTCCTCAGTATTAATTACTGTTATTGGCTGGATCGATAATGTGATCAATAGTCCTCAAGTAGCAGCGCTGATACTCCGAGTCAGGATCAGTGCTGATTTATGAAGTCATTTTGAATGTGTGTGTGTGGCAGGACCTCTCTCAGTGTGTCACCTGCAAAGAAAAACACATCACTGTGAAGAAGGAGCCACACGAGTCACTGGGCATGACTGTGGCTGGGGGCCGGGGCAGCAAAAGCGGAGAGCTGCCCATCTTTGTGACCAGCGTCCAACCGCATGGCTGCCTGTCACGAGATGGACGTATCAAACGGGGTGAGAACTGGTGATCATTTTGAGCTGTGGGTTGCTTTTGCTCTGTGGATCTCTTTAAGATTCTCCTCTCCCTCAGGGGACGTGCTGTTGAGCATTAACGGTCAGGACTTGACGTCTCTGAGCCACAGCGAGGCCGTGGGCACGCTGAAGTCGAGCGCTGCTTGTAGCTCGGTGCAGCTACGAGCACTGGAGGTGAGCACGGTGGACGAGCCGGGCCAGGACGAGGGGCTGTTGCCACACCACGAGAGCGACTACGACGCCGGCTGGTCGCCATCATGGGTCATGTGGCTCGGTCTGCCCAGGTGAGCATCGGTTTGATGAAGGATGTTGACACGAGGCTCTTAAGTAAGCCATTAGAGGAATGAGGAAGATGAATAGTGCTGCTTTTAGCTTCGCAGACACGGATCCGTGAGCGCTCTTTAATAGGATTAGCGAGCGCCCTTCTATTCTTAGGACGGCAACATCCGCTCTGATTGGACACACAAAAATAGCCACTTTGGCCTATAAATAAAAGTCCACCAAAGGAAGGGACATGGCAGCCTGCCATCGGCGTCCGGCAGGTTGGGTTCACCTACTTATCGTGAACGTCCTTAACTGAACGTCCTCAGGGGGACGAGGGACAAAGGACACTCAAGTGGATCTATTTTGATTAAGAGGACTTGCTGCGAAGTCTCGGCTCACGTGGGCCAGAGATTTAGCACGTCCTGTTTATAGCCACAAAGGGATTAAGTGTCAGTTTGTGCTGTTAGATCGTCAGTTGAAAGTGCCATGCTGTAAAACCACAAATCTCTCGCTCGCTCAGGCTAGGGCACAGAGAGCTTTCAGTTTTCTCCAGCTCTCATTCTCTCCCTCTCTCTCTCTCTCTCTTTTTCTTCCGTCGTCCCCCTCTCCTGCTTGCCCTCCTGGCTCCTTCCTTTCTCCTGATGTTGTGCCAAAGCATCGCCGTCCAATCCTCCCTGACTCCCCCCCCCCTTGCTATCAGGCTGCAGCTGTGCCTTCATCTATGAGCCTGACTTGCTTTCATTGCATAAATCCTCCCCTCAAACCAACTACACGACTCACAATCTTAAAATGACTGCTTAGTACTGTCAATAAATACTATTTATATAATCTGAAAATGTGACCATGGCTACACAATCAGTAAGTGGACTCTCCTTTTTTCAGTTAAGCAGAGCATGAGGGCTTCCAAAATAGGGGCAAAGTTTTAAAAAAAAAATAATAATAAAAAAAATGAATACACAATGTGTGTCGCTTGTAATAATTCCACTGTAAAGGTGATTTGTCACATTATTTTGTGTTTTTTGTGCAGTAACTCCCTCCATCATTTAGTTATTAGAAGACGAAGTGTCCCCAATAACTTATCACTGAGGACTCGTGATCTTAAATATATTTTGTTATTGATTAAAATTTTGTTACTACTGTTACTATAACTTTTTTTTAACCTTTTTGAGTCTTGGTCCTCCCAAGGTTTCTTCCTTCTATAGTCATGGAGTTTTCCCTTGCCTCTGTCACCCTAGGCTTGCTCAATTTGGGATTGTTCTTTTAGGATAGTATAATATTATAAAGCTGCTTTGGAGACAATACTCCATTGTAAAAAGCGCAATAGAAATAAATTTGACTTTTTTTTTTCCATTGCAATGTTTAAAGCAAATTCCAGTGGAGTTTGGAAGCCAAGGACGTGTACGTGTCGAGTGGCGAGGCTCGAAAATATTTCTGCAAAATATCTGCAAAGGAGGCACTGCAGACTCAGTGGGAACCACGGCTGTAGTTCATGTTAATCCTCTAAATAAAAAGGAACATACCTGGATGTCTGCAAATTGTGATGCATGCCTTTTTACAAACATGTCACTTGACACGTTTGACCACCTGTCCAGATTTTCAAAATATTTTTGGTAAGGCCAGACTTTTTTTATTGCTTGTTTCGCGGATCCACCAACGATCATATTTAAAGAATTTTAAAATATATATATATATTTTGGTATTTCTCGGATCCGCCTCAGCACCAACGGTTGAAATTATATATATATATATTATTAAGAAAATTATTATATATATATATAAGAAAAATAAATGAACAGAAGAAAACCGGTGGCTCTTCCACCGGAGGGTGGAAAAAGCTTTAA